>JALJCO010010442.1:0-220906 GCA_023101725.1 Atherinomorus stipes
TGGAACAAACAGGACCCCAACTACCTGGCCACGATGGCCATGGATGGCATGGAGGTCGGTGTTGCTTAAAGTGGATTAGGAGTCTAGTGGTTAAATTTAAACTTCTATAACTCCACAAAATCCTTTTACTATATTTGACAAATCATCTCGCCCGTGATTCTGTGTGGCAGGTGGTCATCCTGGACGTGCGTGTGCCATGCACCCCTGTGGCTCGGCTCAACAACCATCGTGCCTGCGTCAATGGTATCGCCTGGGCCCCTCACTCCTCCTGTCACATCTGCACTGCAGGTAAGCGTGACTTGAAGCTGAAGGCAGAGCTGCATTATAAAAAAAAAAAGGTGGGAGTGTGCACCTGTAAACTGGTGAGACATGAGCTGAGATTTCCAGTTTGGAGTTAATTAATTGAAAGACTGCAGAATAAAAAGGTTTGTGTAAAGCTGTTTTTACACATGAACAGTGAAGATGAGAATAGGTGGGAAATTTTGTGGAGTGTGGTGAGGGCTGGGCAATAAATGGATGTATCGATTCAAATTAGCCATTTAAGACCCTTTTTAAAAAAAAAAGAAAATTGAGCATTTTTCTCCCCTGTTAATATGCACACCAAGTGCTCGTTCTTTAAAGGCTCCACATTATTAGTTATTTAGAGCTGATTTGGTTTTTTTTTACAACCTCAGACTCATGACAAGTGATGTCACGTTGCAGAATTAATGTTTTTTTCCTACCACAAATGGCAAAACAACCAATTTGTCTTTTGCACCTCAAACAGAGATTCACCCCGAGTGGGAGAAATGACATCACTCAACTGAACCAACACACACCAGATTCTCTCATTTGTCTAAATATATTGTTTATTTTGGGAAACCTTTTTTATAATGCAGCCTGATGATTGAATCATCAATTCTCAGAATCAAATCTCCAAGATCTTTTTGTTCTATGAAGAAATGACCTCCTGCTTCACCTCTGGTTAAACTGGTATGACGGTGGGCTGGTTCGCCACAAGTACCAAGGTTCTGTGACTTTAGAACGGAGTTGAGGCAAGTTTATTAGTACTGCACTTTTCATGTACTGGACAATTAGAGTGCTTTATATAACAAAAAAGTTAAAAGCATCACAACTGGTTGCAAAAGAGGCCTTTAAAAGTATATAAAGACAGACGAAATCATTTTGAGACATAATTAAAAGTGTGCAGACATCATGAGTATTGTAACCAGAATGGTGTCCGTCTGAAAGCACGAACAGTAGGGGTGTAACGATAGGTTGATCTATATCGATACATCAATGTAGAATATGTCTGCTTTAGTTTGAAAGTCCTCTGATAAAGCATTTTCACACCATAATCTATGTTTATAGTTGTGCAGTGAATAGATGTGACACTGTGAGATTGTACTTCAAAGCTTACAGTTATGTTTAGAAACAATAAACTTGTTTACATGTAATATTTTTCATATAGTTTTATATCAATCGGTGGATCCTGAATCAGATCGAACCAAAATCATATCATGATTGAATTTGAGATATCGGCAGACATTGAATCGCTTATCCACTGTATCGATGTATTATGATCAAACCAGTGATTTACACCACTAACTAACGGATATACAGTGAAATTTACTGTAGCTGCACATTAAACTGTAATGAGAAATTCTGCCCTGTGCGTGTATGCGATGAAGAAGACGAGCAGCAGTCCACAAAGTGCTGTGGAGAAACGACCAACATCAATGGAATAATTTTCACACTGGTGATGAGAAATGGTGGAAAGTGCATGGATGCATTCACGTTTCATGTTGCTTAGGATGTGCGTCGCTTTTGATACATGTAATATGTTTTTAGGAAAAAAAAAGCCAGCCCTCGATGTGGCTCTTATGTCTTTCTCTGACCTGAACATGTGTTTGGACATGATTTTGATTTTCACCATCGTTATCTAAATTATTGTAATCAGAGTTTCAGCAACAGTCTTGCCCCGGTGCTCTCCGTTTCCTCTAACCGTCCTCTAACTGTCTTCTTCCTTCAGCCGATGACCACCAGGCTCTGATCTGGGACATCCAGCAGATGCCACGTGCCATTGAGGACCCCATCTTGGCCTACACCGCGGAGGGGGAGATCAACAACGTGCAGTGGGCCTCCACGCAGCCGGACTGGATTGCTATCTGCTACAACAACTGCCTGGAGATCCTGCGCGTCTAAGGCCGCGGAGAAGAAGCCCTGTTTCACATTTGGACTTATGTGATCCTCAACCCCCTGCTTTCAAGACAAGGATGAGGCCACAAGTGAACTTTCTGAACGTGTCTGGAGCATCACACTTCTGCTCCAAAATAACCTGGTTTACATTTATTTCCCACGTCTTTATCCAACGCTCTTCTATTAAACATTTTTAAGCTCTTATTTATTTTTGCTCAACAGGTAGTTTGCCGCAACTCGAAGAAGCATCAGTGCTATGAACTCTGAACTGTGCATAAAAGTCCACTTTTTATACTTCTCGGTGTGGTTTCAGCCAGCTGTGAGATTATCATGAAGGGTTTTGATGTTGTGCATTTCATTAGTTTATGTGGAGGTTGGTACAAACCGATGTAGGTGGCAGAAGATGACCTCTCTAATGCGTAGTTATGTTTTAGCCTTCTTGTGGATGCATAACACATGATTGGTAAGACGAGGATCAATATGTAAAAGTCTTTACCTCTGGCAGTTGAAGCTGTTAATCGTCCCGTCTGTGGATGATTGTGTCTGGGCTCCAGCGCGAGCGACTTTCAAAAATCACACAAATTTCGTGGAGGTCATGGCGCAACTGCAGTGGTGTCCGTCACCTTTAGTTGGACTGATGCTGTGAGACAGCGATGTACAGCAACGATGACAACCTACCAGATCAATGTTCAGCCTTTTAGCTCCCCAACTATTCTCAACTTCATTTTTTGTAGAAGATTGTGCTTTGAAAGCTGCATCTTTGTTTGAGTGAAGTGTGAAATGGGTGAAAATACTTTAAAGCATCTTTGTCTTTTTTTTCCCCCCCTTTTTTTGTATTCAATAATCAAAGGGTCATGTCCTTGTAGCATGCCATTACAAGGCAAAATGTACATATAAATATATCAACTCCAGATGTTGGTAAGCCAAGTGTTCATGTTGTAGCTTTTTTCATAAAGTTTATTATTGAATTTGCTCTAATAAATTGTATTTGTCCATGTCTTAGAAACTAATATTCTGTTGCTGCTTTATTTTTTTTCTTTTCTTATTTGGTTTAGCGATAGCATCAATTTTCACATCATATTAAAGTTTTATTGCCTCAAATGAAGAGCAAAGAGGAAACCTGTTTTTAAAACAAGTTGCATTTTATCTGACATTAAATACTGAGCTCACCCTTCTATCTATGCTGGATACATCACTGACATGTACCTGTGTGCTGTCTTAGTCATTCATTTAGTACATATTTATTCAAGAAACAGAATGTTCAACGGTTTTTCTTTATTTTAAAAAGTGTATTTTATTCCTCAGTGGTCATTTCAACCCAAAGTATTGCTTCTCAGTCATTAAGATATTCAGACCTTTGACTGAAGTATGATGGCTACAAGTATGTAAACTTGAAAGTCTGACCTTGTAAGTATAAAACAGGCTGTGGTGGCAAATGTTACAACTCCCAGCAAACAAGTATGGTCCACAGGTAATCATTCACTGGTCTTATTTTCTTTTGGAAAACCACAGATATGACTAAACTATTATTCCAACATCTGAACATTTTGGCTTTGTAAATCATACATAAAAATAAATAAATACACCATACTATTGCACAATGCAGCTTGATATTGTCCATATAGAGGAGGCGAGTATAGAGCACTGCCAAATTAGAATTTTATGTTCTGAATTTTTACTGATGTATTATTAATAATCAAAAACAGCTGTTGCAAAGTTCTTGTGACCTTGTTTCCTCTTATTTGTTTGCAGTCAGCAAGTTTCTGGTTACCCTGAATGTAGTCTGAAGACTGAATTTATTTGGAGTTAGAATGAACAGAGAAAATGTCTTTTTTTTTTCTAATTAAACGTTTAAACTAGAAAGAGATTTTTCTCATTTAATGTACATATTGTGGCAACAAAATGGAGAGAGATTCTCACGATTACAAGTATAAAATGGTAGGACTGAAAATTAAAATGGATGTTTTTACTTAATATTTTCTTTTACCTGAAGTTAGAATTTAGAAATAAAAATATGTTGTTCTTTACTTTAGATATTTTCATTCATGGAGTTGTTTCAGTGGTAACACTAAAAGCCTTGTTCTGCTTAAGTGTATCTGCCCCCTTGTGACCGCATAATGGAACTGCAAAGTCAGGTTTGTGAAGTCATAAACTCCACAGTAAAGTTATACTTCCTGTATATTTCAAAACAATGGTTTTGTGGGGGAAATGGGCTTGCAGCAATGTGTTATGACCACAAGACGGCATTATATACCCATGAAAAGTAAAATGTCCTTTCAGCGTTTGGAAACTAGTAAAACAAACCCCCAAAAACCTCTCCGGTATCAGTTACCAAAAACATCATTCAAAAGAAATAACCTATAAAGATAACGTAAGTTGTTTTATTAAGCTTAACTCTAATGTTTTTTACTATTTGGATTAATTCATCCATCACAAAAATGTTTCTTTAAGTATTTAATTTTATTAACTTACTCATTATTTAGATTTTTTTTTTCCTGTTTTAACTATCGTTTGCTATAATAATAATAATAACTATCATTATTTGTCCTTTGAAGACATAGCTTGTTAAAAAGATTTTTGAAAAAGAAAAAATACATTAATAATAATAATGATGATGATTAAAAAATATATAGCTTTTAATTTTAAAAAAAATCCATACCTTTAAGGCAGATATTCTCATTTTTTATTACTTTTGAGCTTGATTGAGTTGATATTGTCGTTGTATTTGTAAAGTTGAGACGTTTTTTCCTGTGTTTTTTTATGGAGCATCCTAGGCAAAGGGGCAAAGGGGTTAAAAAAAATTTTTCCATGTTACCTGGAGTAGCTCCATAATTCTGTTACCTTCAGTTAGAAGTCACAATGTGTTATTGTTTTTTGTCTTTTTCCCCTCAGGTTTGTCCTGTGTTTTGTCATTAACATGCTTTGTAATAAATGAAATGAGCTATCTGCATGTGGAAAAATATACTTAAGTTGAAACCATAGAGACAGTATATTTCTGCCCTCTAGTGGCTGAAGTGCGCAACTACACTGATGGCTTAATCAAGCTAGACATAACAGCAACACTTTACTTCCGATTGGCTCTTTCAAAATTAAGCTTTTCAATACTAATAGAAAACCTGCAGTTATATATTTTGACCACTGGATGGCGCTGCATATTCCTGAACATAAATGCCTCATTTGCCAGAAATACTGTATTAGTCTCTAAAGACATTTTAAAAAGATTTAGATACATTTGACTCATAATGACATTATAGTATTTATATACCTGTTAAAAATAATTATTATATTAAAAGTTTTAAGTACTATAAAATATAATAACCGATTTTCTCTTTGTTTGTTGCTGCACTTTTGTTGCTTGCCTCTTGGCTGTACAGACTGCATGGTCATTGAATTTTTTTATTTTATTTTGTTTAAATTGATTATTAAATTCAAACGTATCAGCAAAATGTGAAATTTCACATGATAGATGACATAAAAATCTCACTTTTAAAAATGAAAATTCAACCGTTCATATTAAAATCGTCCATTAGATAATTGGGATTAGGCTGAGCTTATTTAATGTTACAAATGGTCTTATCAGAAACCAAAGTGCTTTTGAAGTACACTAAAGTCATGTATTGAAAATATTACAAAAAAAAAGCAAGATTGTTGCCATAAACTGTTAAGTTCAATAAATCGTATCTATTTCACCATAAAGAGGGACATCTCAGCAGAGCACACGTACGTCACGTACTACTCTGTTTTAAATTACTTTTTCTCCCATCCATCCCCACACCCCCATCAATTATTGTTCAGTTTAATTTTTTTTAATCAAACAAAGGACAAATATTATCATTTTTTTAAAAAGAAGAAGGAGAATATAGAGAAAGAAAGAGCCACTCGGATGTATCCTGCTCCCATACTTGTTTTGAAATACCTCTCAAGTGTCATTAAGCTTCCGGTTTCATGCGCACCATCACCTCAAGGACAGTTCCGATTTTCTATTTTTCAATCATTTTTTACGTTTGTCATACTTAGTTACAAGGTAAGTTTCTTATTCAGTCGCCCTTTTCAATACCTTGCCTATTTCCAGACTTTTCAAAGTTAAAACGGATTGATTTCTTCTCACATTATACGTAGTTTAGCAGCAACAAGGTGCTATGCTAGGTTAGCCAGCAGCATGCTAATGCCAAATTTGCGAACAGAGATTAAGTGAGCTAATAGCTGGGGGTTGGGTGGGGTTGATTAAGCTTGCGGTTTAATCCTCCACGTGTCAGTAACGCACTACAGAAATGTTTTCGTGGAATTCCTTTACAAAATACACAAAGTTGAACATTGTCAGTAATTTTGAGCCTGGTAGCGAGCTTCAGGTTCGCCTGTACGCCAGTTCCCTGGTGGAATATCGGCTACAAACAGTAAAATCAGCTGTAAGTTTTTCCGATCGTGTCTTTATGGCACAACAGTAGATAATTGTCTTTTTTGTTGTTGTTTGTTTGTTTTCTATATCTTTTGTTTTATTTGCGGGGTATTGGTGTTCTCGGAGACCGATCAAAATGTCATGACAGTTTTTCTCAGTTGTTACAGAATGTGTCGGTCCGTGAGGATTTCTTTTCCACTAACGCATTAATGTGAACTTCCACTGATAAAGCAGGGAGGAATTACCTGGCTACATCACTTAACAACGGGTTAACTTGTTGTGACTGGCTTTGACTCATTGAAATAGGTTTTAGTGTTTAATACCTTGATATATTGATTCACATTAAGAGACTGACGTCACACTTGACTTTATTGGATATGGTAGTACTGGTCACTTTCAGATAATTTCTATGCTGCTTGAAAGTAAATGTATTACCACATTTTTTTATTGCACCTTGAACTCTGACCACTTTTAACTGAGGAAGATTTTGTAGCTTTTATGATGTGTCGTATATATTTCTGTATGTCTTCATCTTCATCCATGTCAACTCCTATTTCCTTGGTTTATCTTTGACAGGTCCCACGATGCGAAGTCTCCTGCTGATACCCACGCTTCTGCTCCTCCTGGCCCTCCCCGTCTCCAGAGGACGTTACAATGATGACTTTGATGACGGGGAGGACCTGGCAGACTTTGACGACAATGATTTTGCTGAATTTGAAGACATGAATGACGATTTAACAGTTGAGGCAGAGACTGCACCCCCACCGCGTGCCTCCCCGTCCTCACAACCGGAGGAGGATGAAGATGAAGATGAAGCCACAGTAGAAGATGGCCAGGATGGTTTTGAGGACTCTGAGACACAAGTGCATTACATTTTATTATTATTTGAAGCTTAATATTTGATTGTTTGATCACAGTTTATGTAACAAAAATTATTTGATTACCGTTATTCTGAAACATTTAATATTTTTTCTCAAGGATCAAGACTTGTACAGCAAATATGACCCGGAGGAGTTTGTGGGGATTGGTGATATGGAGAAGACAGGCCACTCCATGAAGGACCCCCTTATAATCCACACAGTAAGCCATACTATATTATCCCGCTGACTGCAGTGTGAATGTGTGCACATTTTTTTGCTACATATAGAATAATTTTGTTTAATGTATTCAGCAACAAGTCTTTCTTAATAGTTGATCTATTGTCATGTTGGATTTAGCTGGCTAAAGGATTTCAGTCAGTTATCATGGATTTAATGTAGTTTCAGCTGAACAATGTCATCATTAAGCTGTAGTCTTTGGCACTAGTCCTTTAGCCAACCTCAGCCTCACTGGTGGGATGAGAGCTTGATTGGGGGAAATGCCAAGTTTGATACTTTAAATGCTATCAGCATACTGCAGATGTGTTGGTGTTTGTGGATGTCAGGATACCGTCAGCTCATTGCAGTACAGAGATTTTAGTACAGTGCTGACTTTACATGATTCATGAGAGAGCACTGTTCATTCATCACAGTCACAGTTCTGTTTAAGTTAATACTGGTGAACTGAGTTTGTATTTCAGCTGCAGTGTAATACAGATGGGTAATTCTCTGCAGGTTCCTGCACATCTTCAGAACAGCTGGGAAAGCTACTACATGGAGATCCTGATGGTGACCGGCCTGCTGGCCTACATCATGAACTACATCATAGGCAAGAACAAAAATGGTCGCTTAGCTCAGGCCTGGTTCAACTCTCACAGAGAGCTTCTAGAGAGCAATTTTGCACTTGTTGGTGAGTTTTTCCATTTCTGCAACTGACTTTATTAAATGTGTATATTATCAGGTTAAAGTGCTTTGGATGCCATATGTTGTTGATAGACACTGTATGAATAACCTGAACTGATTTGAAATGCAGTGGATGTGCTGTTTTTTTGTTTTTTTTCTTCTCAATATACAATAGTAACAACTTATTGTAGATGATGTGTTTAACTGTCAACTCATTGTATGTTAAGGCGATGATGGTACCAGCAAAGAAGCAGTGAGCACTGGGAAGCTGAATCAGGAAAATGAACATATCTACAACCTGTGGTGCTCTGGGCGTGTGTGCTGTGAAGGCATGCTGATTCAGCTCAAGGTATTGACTATGTATGATCATTTTTTTATATGAATTAGAAAATCTGAAGATATTTTTTGTCTGTTTTAGTTCCTGAAGAGGCAAGACCTGCTCAATGTTCTGGCCAGGATGATGAGGCCTGCCTGTGACCAAGTGGTATGGCTCAGTCTTGTGGGAATTTAAAATGATTTCTGTAAGAACTGGACAACTATACAGTGCTGTATCTGACAAGTTGACTAATCAGTGGCGTCTCTTTGGTTGTAGCAAATCAAAGTGACTCTTAATGATGAAGACATGGATACTTTTGTGTTTGCTGTGGGCACCAAGAAAGCCATGGCTCGGCTGCAGAAGGAGATGCAGGACTTGGTGAATATCTTTCTCATTTTTCCAAAGCTATGCTCTCTCTCTCTCTTTTTTTTTACAGTGTTAACTAATGTTTTCACGTTTGAATTGGTTTTCTTTCTTTCTTTCTGCCAGGAAGTAGCACTCACAAGAGTCTTGCTATATTTGTTTTTCTCCTTTATCTTCACAGAGTGAGTTCTGCGGGGATAAGCCAAAGTCTGGGTCCAAGTATGGACTCCCAGACTCCCTGGCAATCCTTAGTGAGATGGGTGAAGTCACAGATGGTGTGATGGACAATAAGGTGAAGTCTGCTGTTTACTTGCTCTTACCACATTCAGCATTGTTTTAAAAGAACCTGCAAGGAAGAATAACTATCTCTTTTTTTATCTTTTGTTGTTTAGATGGTACATTATATTACCAACCATGCTGACAAGATTGAGTCCATCCATTTCTCGGACCAATTTTCTGGTCCAAAAGTTATGCAAGAGTAAGCACTTCTTAAATCATTCTGTTTTTAACAGCAATTCTTATTATTTTTGCTAATAACTCCTGCATTATTTTTCAGGGAAGGTCAGCCGCTGAAGCTGCCTGAGACCAAGAAGACACTGCTGTTTACATTTAATGGTGAGCTGCAGTTTTTCTCCGACTTCACCTTGAAAATCGCATAATTTTACTGATCTCATATTTGTATTTGCACTTTGTTTTTTATTTAAAGTGCCCGGTATGGGCAACACATCTCCCAAAGACATGGACTCTCTGCTTCCTCTCATGAACATGGTGATTTATAGCATTGATAAGGTCAAGAAGCTCCGTCTCAACAGAGAGGTAAATCTTATACCTACACTTACAGCAGTGTTGGAGATTAACAGTTTTTATTTAGTTGTTTGGTTTCTTGTGTCCTCCTTGCATATTTAGGGCAAACAGAAAGCGGACAGGAACCGAGCCCGTGTGGAGGAGAACTTTCTGAAGCAGACTCACGCTCAGCGTCAAGAGGCTGCGCAGACACGACGGGAAGAGAAGAAGAGAGCCGAGAAGGAGAGAATCATGAATGAGGAGGATCCTGAGAGACAACGTCGTCTGGAGGTCTTGAATTTGATTTATTTTAATCCCCACTTAAACTCCCCATAAGTTGAGATTCTCTTCCTTGGTTACGTTTATATTTACATAACATTTATGCCGGCTTTTCTTTTTTTAGGAAGCAGCGCAGCGGCGTGAGCAGAAAAAGATCGAGAAAAAGCAGATGAAGATGAAGCAGATCAAAGTGAAAGCCATGTAAAGGATCGCCATGGGGGAAGCACACATTGCAAGCGGCGCTCACAACAGTCCACAGCTCTCGTTCACTCGCCAGACGGCTCCATATACACGTAGACATCCCGTCTCTCTGGGTGTGTCAGGCTTAGTTTGTATCACTACTTGCTCCATTTGATGCGCTTAAAATTTAATGATTGCAAGTGATCTGTCTGTGTCAAATGAGAGGGTCTTTTCACCATCGAATCTGTCGCCACTATTCACGCCAGGATTTGTCTTCAATCTTAATCAAAAGTCAGCAAGATGCATAACTTGGTGAGCTTTATAAACATGATTTGCTGGAAAGGAATACACTATATGGTGGCACTGCGCCACATTTTGAAACGGACTTGAGGATTGCTGTTTCATTTAAACTGTATTGACATTTAATATAATCTCAAAATGAAACTGTCAAGGACATTTTTAATTTATAGGTGCTAAGAAATTTGTTTCTTGCACCCTGTTTCTAATGATGATGTGAGTGAACAATAAAATGCACTAGTCTGTTGGAAAATTGTCTCTGTTCCTTTTTTTTTTTTTTTTTATGGTACATATTTAGTTATTAATGACAAGTAGTTGGGAGCTGCTAGAAATGTCATCAGTATGACATGAAAAATGATCCAGACCTCTTGCAGTTAGAGGTTTAAAGGGTGAGGGTTTATTACGGGCATCAGAAAGTGGGAGGTGAAATGCTAAATTTAACTTGTAGATCCAGTCAGCAGTCTCTAGACTAATATTGAGTTACATGAATGTGGTCATTTCTAATCATGCTGAAATACAGTAATCCTAATTCTTTTTACAGTGTAAATTTATTATTAATACGAAGGGATAAAGCAGACTATTCGAAAGGAAGCTTAAGCCTGTCTTTCATGTTTACAGGAAGATGTTAAATATCTTGTATCTTCTGTCTGTCTTGTCTCTTATTCCACGTTCTATCTATACTAAATCCCCTGTGATTTAATCAAAATGTTTTTTCATTGATATTTTTCCTTTAATCTTACGTTGGTGGGGAATGCAGCTGTGTTTTCTGCCATCTGATCAATGTTTAGTCTGTTTTGGGGATAACTGATGCCCTGAAAAGTGATTGTAGAAAGAAGAATAATGACACGTTAGAGGTAATCACTCCCATGAAGCTCTGGGCAATACATTTGCCATAACTTCCATAAAAGTCTAGAGAATAACTGCAAAAAAAAGGGACCACAGAATAAGTATGAGGCATGCAGGGAGTTTGAAAATCTTAAAAAGGTTGTGGCCAGTACAAATAATGCTTTAAGAATCATATGAGAGTCAAGTACTTCTTTTTTCTGTTAGAGAATAAGGTCTTTCACTTCCAAAACTATCACCCTGCAAGAGCATCCCCACAATTACACTTGACCTGTGTCAACTTATAGTTTTAAAGGTTTAGACATATTTTGGACCACTTAAGTAGAATATTTAAAGAGTTTTCAATCATTTTATTCTTTATACATTTTGCTCAAGTATTTCTTTGTTCCAAACACCAAGAAAACAATCATTTTTTTATTTCATCATGCTCAGCCACAGTTCATACTTGAATTGTGTGCTGAACAGTTTCCTTAGTTTGTTCGTCCACAGAAAAATGTCAAGTGTATAAAGGTATACCAATCAAGGAGATAAAATCAGAATAAATCCCCCAATTCCAGGACTGTTCTTGTGGTATTATTTGGGGGACAGTATGTTGTAAGCATATTTCATCCAGTATCAGTGACAGTAATTGCCAAGTTCTGCATAATTTCTTTAAAAAAAATAACATTTTAACACATTTTATTAAAATACTTATTTTGAAGGGGTCTTATTCCAATATGGAGTTTAAAATCCCAACTTCTACATTTTATAACTGAATCCAACGTTTTAATCGTTAACCGCTCGCGTTTCAGTTCTTTTTGCCTCGAGTTATGGTAATTTTTGTTTTATTGTATTTTTTGTTTGTTATTTTTGTTCAGCGAAACTTCCCCCAACACAATTAAAATGTTGCTTTTTAAATCATTTATATAAATTAAATATTAATGTAGGTTTGAAAAATGTGAATTACTGTCTTATGATGGGTTAACGAATATATCAGGTTTGTCATTGATGAACCTGTGGCTGGTTGGAAGTTAGAATTGTAGGAGCAGATTCAAGCATATTTGTAATGTAAAAATGCGGTTGGAAATAGATGTCGTAGTTTAATTAGTTAATTTATTATTGTCTTTTTGTTGTTGTATTCATAGTTTTAAAGCACTTTCGTATGGTCTTCTTGTAACTTGTATAGTGTCTGCCTGGAAGAAAGTGCTGGTGAGTAACCGTAGGCTGTATTAGCATACACTGATGGAGAACAGGCGAGGCTTTCAGGTTGGTTACGCGATGGCCGCTCTCTCAACAATATCTGGGTTTTAAAGACAAAACAATGGCTTCGGTGCTCAAACGAGAGTGTCGATGTCTTGAGTAGCGATCGGAATGGTAGTAGTATCGTTTTAGCTCGTCAGATTTGCTTTAGTACATGGTCAAAGATGTCCCGTTTCGGTTAGGGACCCAGTGTTTTTCTTGTTCGTCTCTCAGGCCTGGCTGTAGCTGCCTACACTGTAGCGGCGGGTTGCTACTTTCGGATGAGCGGGCAGTAGGTCTCCAAGAGGTGGGGTCTGAATTTGGACAAACTGAAGGCAAAACAATGCAATTGAGCCTCCAAAAGAGGCACAAAAGATAAATGTCACGGGTAAAATATGATGTTTGGGGTCATAGGGTCATTAAAACCGGAGTTAAGCTACTAACTTGATCTTGCAAGCTAGCAGGAACCAACCGTAGCAGCAACTTACCCTAGCTAAAG
Organism: Atherinomorus stipes; assembly: GCA_023101725.1. Taxonomy (NCBI): domain Eukaryota; kingdom Metazoa; phylum Chordata; class Actinopteri; order Atheriniformes; family Atherinidae; genus Atherinomorus; species Atherinomorus stipes. The sequence continues at coordinate 13,113 of JALJCO010010442.1, forward strand.
CGAAGAGGTATTACAAATTCAACATTGTTTAAGGTTGCCTGACTTTAGATCAGTTGATTGTGCTGCTCTCCAAAACGCGAACTGGCTACATTTAACGTCAGGTTTTAGTGGACACTAACAGACACGATTTCTTTGCATTGTCGGTGCACGTTAGCCTTTGCTAGCAGCAGTTTGCTAGCTGAACTCTCTGGCCAGTGACGTAACGCAGGTTTTTGTTTTGACAGCGCGCAGCAGCTTAAGCAAGGCCGACAACATCATTATAATCATGCCTCAATTAATATTTCTTCTGCAAAATATTTCAGCACAGTAGGATAGTCCAAAACAAAATGTAGTGAATAGATGTGACGCAGCTACAGTGAGCTAACTGCCAGGATCCAGGGTTGACTTGAGATGCACTTATTGAATCATTTTACCGTTGTTTGACTTGTGCTTATTTGTAATTTGTAAACGCTACATTACCCCATGTTATAGTTTTCTTTTAAGTTGGTTTCTGTCAATGGTTTTTGTATTGCAAATAATAACGTTTTGCCTTTCACCGTTCAGTTGTAGGATGGATCCAGACAGTGGGATAGAAACACAAAAAGCAGTCAGTTTGCAGTGGAAAAGCTACAAACTCGTCCAGGACCCAGCCATTAGGCGGGTCACACAGAAGATCTACAGATATGATGGAGTGCATTTTAGTGTGCCAGTGAGTTCAATTTGAGTGTATGCATTATTATTATTTTTATTTTTATAATGCTTATCTCCTCATAATTACATTTTGACCTGTTACTTATTATGTTCCAGGATTCTGGATTTCCTCCTGTGGGAGATCTGCGGGATCCTAGACCCTCGGAGGCTATGGTCCAGGTATACAGAACTGTCCCTACCAGTGCCGAAGTTTAAGGTAAGCACTGTTGATAGAAACATTGGCTGAAACTGAATTTTTTAAGTTTTCTGTGATTAAAAAAAGTTGCAATCAGGGAAAAGCCATGGATTATTGACTGATATATCCTCCCACCCCACAACAAAGGGGAGTGATTAAATGTTTAAAACAAATTTAGATAAATGAGCAGTTATCTTTCAGTCTCACACAGCAATGTCATAAGTAATGGTGTAATAATTCCTGCTATTTATAAATCTTGTGATATTGTTCAAAATAAGTTATCCCAGGTTTATAATATAAAGGAAATTTAAAGTTGATTTCCAAGTTTGTGAGTTTAATGGAAAAGATGGAAGAAATAATATAATTGGAAAAAAAGAGTAAGTAAGTAAACATTTAGTGGGAAAAATATGCTGGTTGCTAGAATGTAATGAATACGATACAAACATGTTAAAAGTCTGAAAATGTAATGCAGTGACCCATAACTCTCTGCCAAAGAGAAGTTAAGGGAAATGCAACTGCTGGTGGCATTCTTTCTTCACTTTTTTTTTTATTAAGATCCCCATTAGCTACTGAAGCATCAGTTGCATAAATGGAAATACTGGAAACTCACATGCACACATGCATGAGATGGGCTGCTTGTCAACCATTAGCAAATAGATGAGGGGTTTCTTTTTCTTTTCTTTAGAAATGGTTTTGGTTGTATAATATACAATGACTGGCAATATATTAATTGGCAGTGCTTGGTTGTCTTCTGATCCTGTAATGATTAAATGTAGATCATTTCGTGATGCAAATAGAAAATACATGACCTTGACTGCCTTCACATGTATGAAGCTTCAAAACAAAATGGTAAAGATCATGACTATGCAGAACTGGGGAAGACCGTGTTGTCATCAACCACTGATGGAGACAAGTTTACTGATTAATTATGGATAAATGTCTTAGAGATTGTGAACTGGTCAACCTGTATAATTTAGTTGCTTTCTTCTGTTAGGGGTCATTTGAACTTTCCCCTGATCTTGCTTTTTGTTTTGATTTCTTTACACAGCTTGATGAGTTCTACGTGGGCCCCATTCCCCTCAAGGAGGTGACCTTTGCTAGGCTCAATGACAACATCAAGGAGCCCTTCTTGGCTGAAATGTGTGCCAAGTTTGGCGAGGTGGAGGAGATGGAGATCCTGTTTCACCCCAAGACCAGGAAGCACTTGGGTTTGGCCAGGGTGTTGTTCACCAGCACTAGAGGAGCCAAGGACACGGTCAAGCATCTGCACAACACATCTGTCATGGGTAACATCATACATGCTCAGCTTGATATAAAAGGTAAGCCAAAGACTTCCTCTGGGGGTCTTTAATCTGCAAGATAATTAATTGTTATTAAGGGCTGCTTTTGATGTTTTTGTTCTATTGCAATTTTCTATAGCAAATTCACTGGTATAAATGTATTGAAGTTAAAATTATGGTTTGAAACTTTTAAATGCATACCCCCCCCCCCCCCCCCCCCAAAAAAAATTTTTTTTTTAAATCAAATGGTCTGGAAATTTTTCCTCTTTGACCGAAAGTGAAAACATGATCACAATCAAATGTGCACTTTGTAGAGCTATAGTTAATGAAGAAATACTGAAAAATGTTGAGCACTTAGTTATTTGCACTGATGTGGTCATTGACTATGCCTTATTGTAAACGGTAAAATCTTATGTAATTATTCAGGAAAACCTTGTTAAAAGTAGATATAGTGTTTATCAGTGATCCAATTTCATTATTTTCTTTCTTCTTTTTCTGACTTGGTTTCATGCACAGGTCAACAGAGGCAAAAGTACTATGACCTCATAGTAAACGGGTCCTACACTCCTCAGACGGTGCCCTTGGGTGGCAAGGCTTTGATGGACAGGGTTCAACCCCAGGCCCCAACGCAGCCACAGCCCGACACGGTATTGTTGCAGAAATATTGTTTTTTCAGTTTCATGATTAGATTGATCAACTAAGTAATATTGAGAGGCTTCTAAGTTTCTCATCAGTATAATTATTAAGGCTGCTATAATTGTTTGTCTGATTGTGATTGATATAATCACATTTTGTTGTTTTTTAAGAAAATAATCATCATGTCTGTATTCCCCATTTAGAAACAGTTAGTGAAATAAAATGTAATTGCCATATTTCCAAATCATTTTCTGCATCTTTTTAGAGGGTTATACTGGCACAGTGACAAAAATGTAATCTTTGTGCACCCATTTTCTGCAGCATATAGAGAGATTTACTGTTGCCCAGTATTTATCTCAAGGCCTTACCTACATTAGAGCCATTGCACTCTGGACAACATTTGGTTATATTAAAGTTATGGACTTGATTTCAAAGCCATAATGCCAAATGGAGAGCATTTTACTTGTAAGCCAAATTAGAACGAGAAGTGTTTTGTTGTTGTTGTTTAGCAAAAAGGTGTGTCAGCAGTGCTAATACAACTCATCTGAAAAATCAACTGTGCACCTACTTCCCCACATAGTTTGCTGGCTTAAAATAAAAGCCATGACACTTGTTTCAGAGCAGCACCAACTCTTTGCTTGTCTCAAACTAAGATCTACTTAAATCAGGGAGTGTGGTTGGGATGATAGTAACCCAAAAAAACAATCAAAACCTATGGCAGTTTTTCTTTTTAAAGAAAATCCAAAAAGAGGGTGCCATTTCTTAATCTCGTCATCCTGCTTCAAGGGAAACTAAATATAAAGCTGCAACATCAGTGTGAAGTCAAAGCAGCATTTTAAGCCCAATAAGTCAGTATTCTTCAGTTTTTTTAAATTAGATTTTGTGCTTTCCCATGCATAGTGGCATTTAAAATTTTATGTGCAGCTGCAGTCATAGTAAATAAAAATGCAGCATTTTTATTAATATTTTTTTTTTCTTAATCAAAGCTCTTCCTTTTATTTCCGGATAACATTTTTAAATACATAGTGGATGTCATACAATTAAGTGGCAGGGGAATGAAATAATATTGTCTGTAGAGGAGAGATACTGTATTGTAGTTCCTAACTAGCATATAATACAAACGGCACATAACACATATCTCAACATTTTCTATGAATGTGAGTTTAGACCCGAATAATATATTATGTATTTGTTCAGTAGCTACCATCAACCATTGTTGTTGTCATTGTGCTTGTTTGGATGTTGAAACTCTAGAATAAAAATGGCTGTGGTTTGTCCAGCCTTGACACATTTATCACAAGTTTTCCCCTCTCTCCATCTTTTTGCGATACATATGATAGCAAAGTTACAAAGTTACCAACACTTATATGAAGTTGGGAGGACATTTTCAGCTCACCAGACTCATCAGACTCCGTTCAGGGTAGATGTTAATAGTTAATGTTAAAATGGTTTGCAAATGACATTATGTGGAGGTGTATGAATGAACAACTTCAGCTTGCTTCTTTTGCAAATGGGGAAAAACAAACTCCTCTCGTCTTCTCAGCCATCGGAAATCAGGCGGAGACTTTCCAGTGAGCTTGCCGTTCTGGCAGCAGGGGTCCAGGCTCTCACATCAGGAAGCATCACACCATGTTCTGGAGAAACCGGCTACAGTGATCAGCGTTTGGACACACCTCCATCCTCCATGTCGGGCCCATACACCCCTGGCTCTTCTGCATCATCTCAGGGTGGTGGAGGAACACCTTACAGCTCCAGATCTGGGACTCCTTTCTCTCAAGACTCGGGCTACACCAGCAACAGGTTTGTTGTTGATATCTTTTCCATTATTTTGACCTGTGATTTTTTTTTTTTCAGTTAGTGTTGTCATGAGTTGCATCACAGTGCAACTAAAGAATGACTAACAGAATTTTCTCTGTTGCTCTGCTGTCATTAGCTGCGTTTACATGGAGCACTTTTGACCCAATCGATTGCCCAGTTAGAATAAAAATGCATCATGCAAACATTGCAGTTTGTCCAGTTGGCCTCAGCCGTTGAAAATTTTTATCCAAGCAAGAGAGGTAGCTTGAACCTTTTCATGAACTGATCAACAGGAAAAAATAACCATGTTTTCAGTACACTCATCCCAATCATTAATGTGTGGTGTATGTTTTTTCTGCACATGCTTAAACCACGTGGTAGTTAGGTGACTCGATGAGTTTAACGAAAGGCTTGAAAAATGACGTGAATTATTTAATGGCGGGAATTTGGCCGTGTTGCGTGCAGGAAGGAAAAAATGCTCACCAGGTTCTTGCCCTTGAGCACTGGGTGATGATGATGGCATTGTGGGTGAAGGGTGCTATGCTGTTTTGTTGGCTGGAATACCAAACAAAATTGTTTGAACAGAGGTTATAAAATTTGTTGTTTTGTTTGTTTGCTTGAGAATTCTGAGTTGTTTTTGTTGGATTAATTGCGATGAACAAGTTAAAAACGATGTGCAAAAATGCTTGGTATGGGTTAAAAATGGTGGGTCAAAAAGACCCTTTGGTTTTTGAGTGACTTTGTCATGGACAATGGTGACAATAGTTTTTGCTGAAGTTGAAATAAATTAATTTGTATGTATTTTTAGTGTTCCTTGGTAGTACAGGGCCAGAGACTAATAAAGTAAAATTTTATTATGGCAGGAGAGGAGTATGGACTGCTTTTAGAACAGTGAGGATAGAGAAAGGTCACTGTTCAGAAGTATTAGAGACTTAAGTTGATGATAGTGCTTTGGGAATTGAACAGAATAGAATTTGATTAGTTTAAAATATGAGTGATGTTGGGAATTGAAGCCAGTGCTATCAATGCTGTTGGGATGAAGATGTGGCGTTTGCTGAGATGCTAACTCACAGAAGGAGAAATATGCCCAAAATTAAGGTGGAGAAAGTAGGCTTGGTTGTCTGATGTGCACTTTAAGGTGGACAGGTTGAGTTGTACGCCACAACAGACGCGCCACTGGTTTACTTTAACACTTGATATGTTTTCTGTTGATATGTTTCTGTGATGTGTTGGAAAATGTTGTTGAGCAGAGGTAACAATAATACAGTGTTAAAAGCATGGAAAATTGTAGACACTTTGGTAAAAGAGAACAAGTTCTAGGAATGTTCTAGGATGGGATTAGTTAAAATATTGGAGTACGTCAGTACTGGGAAAATGAAGTTCGTTTTGGGCCTATGGAGACATTGTCACAACCAATTCAACCTGCTCTCTGCATGCACTTTTTAGACAACAAAATAGCAGGAAGAAGAAAAAAAAGGTAGACTTTGGAAACTGAGACCATTTTTGGATTAATTTAGGAGACAGTGCCTGATTATAACTCCTTGCCAAAACAGTCCATAATAAGATGATATGCCGGAAAGGAAATTTGGTGGAAAAGGCAGTACATAAAGGAAACAAGAATGAAAATTTTAATGTAGCTGTGTGGTTAACTGATTTTTTCCTGAATATAAAATCGTTCATTGAGTGTTTGTGGATTTGAAATGATACGCCTAAAGCCCAAAGGGTCAAATTTGGCACAAATCTAAATTAGGGAATAAAGGGTTAAAATTGAAAAGTGGATATTTTGGTGTTCAATGAACTTATAGAAATCATTTAATGCATAATTCATAATTTTCCAAAGAAAACAAGGGTTCTTGGGTTCTCTAGGTTAAATTGAATTGCTACAATTAAAATTTTCCATTAAGTAAAAACACAACTGATCAGATAATTTCATCTACCACCCATGTAAACATTTTGATTGGAATCTCTGACCAAATTGATTTGATTCAGAAAGAAATACTAGTCCATGTAAATTTAGCAATTGAAAGTGTTTGTTGATGTCTGTTGTCTTAATAGTAATGTATTCTTCCTTATTTCTATGTCGTAGGCATACTGGCTATAATACAGGCACTTTGGGCAGCGGCTACCCTCCCCAGGATATGCTACCTTCTTCATCTTCATCTTCTGCTGTCTCATCTTCTGTTGGAGGATACAAAGTACCTCGCTACCCTGACGATACACAGGAATCGTCAATGTATCACAGGGGCCGCCCTGTGTACCCTCCAGCCACATCATACCGTCCCAATGAACCGCCTTGCTACCCTCCCTACCCCAATGTTGGAGGACCTGGGCTACACATGGCCCATCATTCCTCAATGCCTCCACCACCCATTTCTAATCAGTTTGATCAGCCCCCAATATCAGACAGAGAGAGGGACCGTGAAAGAGACTCAGGGGGAAGATATGGGGCTGGGGGAATTGGTTCCAGAAGGTCATCTTACCATCACCAGCAGGACACAAACTCTTCCTCAAAGTACCATTCTCATCACTCCCACCACCATTCAGATCGCAGGGAGGACCGGGGGTACCGGCGAGACAGTCTGGGGTCCCGGTCAAGTGACCATGGCCACCAGAGACACCGCAACCACCACCATTCTCACAACCACCATGGAGGCAGCAGTCGCAGGAGAAGCAGCCATGACCGAGACAGGGAACGAGACAGAGATCGTGACCGAGACCGGGACAGAGACAGTGACTACTCTAATAGCTCTGATCCCAGATTCAACTCGAACTCGTATCGCTCTTCTTCAAACAGCATGTCTCCTCCCCCATCATCATACTCTTCATATTCCTCCTCCAAAGAGCCTGCCCCAGCCCCTCCTCAGGGTTTGGAGGTTTCCTCCCGCCCAGGGGGCACAAGCATTGCAGAGAGGGGTTCTCTGCCCTCTGTAGGTGCTGATAAAGACTATCATGCTGGTCATCACGGTGCTCTGCCCCCACCTCCCCCACCACCACCTCCGCTCCCACCAGCCTCTGTCATTGCAGCGGCTGTTGCCGAGACACTGGGAACACTGGACTTCAACCAGGACAGTCCTGCCCGCGAGGACCAATGGAAGCCCAAACGCCGTCCCAGCACTCCACCTGCTCCACCCAAGACTCCACCCCCACCTACTTCCCCAGCACACCCTTCTGTTGCTTCCTCCTCCAACTCCCCATCCTCATTGTCAGTTCCTCACCATTTATCCTCTTCCTCCAGCTCCCCACCACCCCCCAATCGGGACTCCTCCTCCCCAGAGCCAGATTCCACTAATGAAAGTTTACCATTTGTCTACCACAGCAGCAGTCTTGACTCTCGTATTGAGATGCTCTTGAAAGAACAAAAGGCTAAATTTTCTTTTCTTGCTTCTGACGAGGAAGATGAGGAAGATGGGAAAGAGGAGAAGCAGAGGAGCAGAGGTGTGGATGGAGCAGAGCGGAGAGGTAGGCCAGGTGAACCAGTAGGGGAACAGGAAGCTTTGGGGGGCAATGGGGAAAAGGACCACAGAAAGAAAGGGGAAAGAGACAGAGATGGCCACAGAGGAAAAAAAACGGGGAAAAGGAGGAGAGAATAGAAAGAGTCCAACTGCACTTAAAGCAGCCACACAACCCTCTTCCACTTACTCTCCCCACATCCTACCTCCAGAAGAACCCCAACCCCAGGTCGCCATTGCTGGGTCAGGAGCTTTGCAGGAAGAGTCATCTCAGATTGGTTCTGCTGATGCAGGAAGCAGGACAGGAGCACACACGCCACCTTTTAATGGCCAGAGTCAGGTATTTAATTATTTTTCTAAGTTTAACACCAGCAGTGTGTACAAAAATACAGTAAGGATCATCAGAACACAAAGGCTATCAATAAAAATTTAATCATATTTAAGTATTCATTGATGAGAGTGTGGCATGCCGCTGAAACTCATTTTCTGGAAAATTGTTCATCCCAAAAAAATCTATGGAATTCTTTTCTTTCCATTGTTACCATGTGGGAATGTTTTACATTCGAAGTAGTTCTCTGTTTTCAAACCAAGGTCATTTACTGATTCCACATAATATCCTGATCAAAACTGGGGACTTTATAAGATATTGCACATACTTCTAAGTTCTATTTCATTGTACAAGACAAATGCACTAAGACATGCATGTACAGTAATTCTTACTTTCTACCAGTGCTTTATAGAAGATGTAATGTTGCTGAAAAAAATGGGGGCAAAAAAGTGAGACTCACTCACAGTCTCAAAAATGGCTGCAAAATATGACTGAATTGAAGTTAGCCTGAAGTTAGTTTGGTGTATTCCAGAGTTGGCAACCTTACGGCATAACAGGATATGTCCCTCACCCTCTCCAGGTGACCTATGGAGAGGGTTAGGGGTCAATCAGTCACTTAACTTTGTACACACTCTCGGCTTAATTCAGTAAATGTGTCTGCAGCTAAAGAACAAAAAAACACTGACTGCATTACTTGTGCTTTGTTCAGTCTTCTGTTTAGCAGATAGCAGCAGGCTGAATGATAAATAGGTTATTTTTCTGATCACGTAGCACTAAAGTGATTTTGCATTTTGTCAACAAATGACAAAAATATGGACAAAAATATGCACAAAGCCAGGCTTGGGAGTAGGCTTAAAATGCTTTTTACTACAACTGGCTAACAAGCATTCTTCCATAAACATTTGGCTAGATTCCCTCTATCATCTGTTCCTTTTTTGTTTCTTTGTTTGTCAGATTATGCCACTGGACAGTTTAAACACTGATGTAAGAATAAAACCATCTGGTATGCAAAAAAATCAGTGTTTCCTCCATAACAACTTGCGGTTCTTAAACTTGGTCAACTGCAAGTACTACTGGAGGGATGAGTGTGGTTAAAAAAAAATAAGAAAAAGTACAACTTCTGATGTTAGATTTTCTTCAAATCAGAAAATGCCATGAGTGCTGATATGTGCGACACTATTGATATTTATTTTATTTGAATGCAATAAAAATGTGCTTTAACATTACCAAATAAAATCGCCATTATCCATCAGCAATTTACTGGCTTGAAAACCTCATATCTGTCAACCTCAATACCTACCATAGATCTATTTTAAAAGACTATTTCTCAATTTAACTTTATATAGGTGTTCCTATTAAGACCCAGGATCTCGTTTTTTAAGAGGGACCTGTTTCATATAAACTTCCAAATATAAAATAAAGGTCAATGTCTTCACAGGATGCTGGAATCACAAATGACTTAAAAGCAGGAACAAGCTCCTACGGAGATGATGGAACAGAAAAGGAAAAAAGCCTCCCTCCCAAACTCAGTATGAACTGATGAAAATGACAATCTAATAAAGTCCTGTGATCACAGACTGTATACATTGTTTACGTGACATAATCTGATAAGAGGGAAAGGAGGAACCAGAAATAGATTTATAAATGAAATGATACCAGTGGGCTAACCTGTGTGAAGTGAAAGAACAAGTGAATATAAAATACAATGTTGCGTTACAGGCTTACAGCAAGTTATAAATCTTAATGCACCATCATAGACGGAGTCCAACAGATGGAAAGAATGAGCTGGAGCGTTCATGGTTTCAGTGGAAGTGACTTCTGAATCCTTGTTTATGTGGAATGTGCTTAATTGGGTAAGTGGGTAGTTTTCTGACTCTAAAACAGTAATCACTCTTTTTCTGTCAGGCTTCCCCTCATTCTTCTGGGGAAGACATGGAGATCTCGGATGAAGAGGAGGAAACAACCGCCATATCAACAGTGACCACCCATCAGCCATCAGTCACCTCAGGATCCTCCCCTTCCACATCTCAAGCAGTGTTGTCTCAAGCAACAGACCCCTCATCCTCTCCACCACCCATTTCTGACTCATCACAGCACTTTGGCAACTCCATGCACCCCCCAATCCCCTCCTACCCTCCTCATTTACCTCCTCCCCCTCCCCCTGGTTACTCCCTCCAGCCTCCACCTCCACCAGGGATTCCTCCCCTTCCCCACATGGAGCTGCATCCCGAGTATCCTCCTCCAATGCCCCATCACATGTATGACTACGCCACTTCCATGGAGCTGATGAATCAGTACAGTGGTGGAACCCCTATGTCCTTCCAAATGCAGACCCACATGCTAAGTCGGCTACATCAGCTGCGCATGTCTTCATCCAATGGCACCCCAGGCCCAGGTGAGGCTGTTACTGCAGACTACACCTCTTACCATCTTCACTCTATGCCTCCACCCCACTCACATCACCCCTACATGGACCAAGAGGGCAGTGGGGCAGGTGGTCATTATGACCAAGATCACCGCTACATGCCTCCACATTTGTCTTATCCCTACCCTGACCCCCACAGCACTCAAATACCACCCCCTCCACACCATAGTATACCCCCTCCCCATGCTGGCTGGCCACCACACGTCTTACCTCCACACTACCCATCTTACATGCCCCCACCTGGCTATGGCACCATTCTGCCTGGGGATGGAGATGAGTATAGGAGTCCTGGGCAGGAGATGCCCATGCTGGCAGAGAATCCACATGAGGCAACAGTGCAGATGGTCCTGGCTACTCTAATCCAGGAAATGAAGAACATCATGCAGAGGGACTTGAATCGCAAGATGGTGGAGAATGTAGCCTTTGCCACGTTTGATGAGTGGTGGGAGAGGAAGGAGACAAAGGCCAAGGTAATGAAATTTAAAACAATAGAAATGGGGAATTGTGAGATTTGTTGTTTTGAATAATTTTCTTAAAATGTCAACCCCTTTTTCAAGCTGATTTATTAATCAGATTAGTAACTATTACTATTTTCCTGAGTTAGTCAAAAATTATTTTTCCCCTACAGATTTTACATTGTCAAAAGATGCTCTTCATTATATCTCACAGCTCTATAAGTGACAAAGGAGTCATTGATTATCAAAGACATCACTTGTGCAGCCACTGTAATCCAGTTTTATTTGGCTTTGTAATTCTAATAACATTAAACTGCATTAAAAATGGAAAGATGAAAAACTTAACTGGGAAAACTTAAACAATTGTGACCTCTGAATGATTGTTTTGTAAAGTCAGTGTTTTCCTTTTCTAGCCTTTCCAGACAATGGTAAGAGGGGTGTCTGCTTTGCGAGAAGATGATAAAAAAGAGGAAAAGGTCAACCGTCCGCGGGAGCCTCTCATGTCTCTTGTGGACTGGGCTAAGAGTGGTGGCATGGAGGGCTTTTCTCTCCGTGGAGCACTGCGATTACCTTCCTTCAAGGTAAGAGCACTATTGTACAAATTTTGGACATTTCTATATTTTTAAGACCATACTGCAAATATTTAAACATATTCACCTCTGATAATAACACATGCATACATGTAGTTAAATTTTATTTTGAATACATGCTCTTAGTTGGAGATTTTTATAAACTTAGCATCTTAAGAGAGGTTCGTGCTTGTCCTGGATTGTAATTAGACTCTTTAATCTTCAAAATTATGTAGCTGCCCTAAGTGGTAGTAGGTAATAACAACATGGTCTATTTTTTTCTTTGTCTATAATTGTCTTTTATTGTTTGATATGATTAGACTTTGTGGTATTTGCACATGGTACCTGTGAATAGCCAGTCATGTTGGACTGTATTCTTGGCTATGTTTGTTTGATTGAACATAAAATATTGGTATTAAACTGTTAAGGTGAAAAGAAAAGAACCTCTGGAGCTTGAAGAGGGAGACATGAAGAGGCCACGGCCGTCAACTCCACCAGATGAAGATGATGAAGGTTTGCTTGATGTTAAAACTTCTAAAAGAAGGTTTGTATTAATAGGTCTCCTGCAAAAGACTCTAAAATTGGTGTCTGGTTTTCAGCTGCTGATGGGAGACTGCCAGAAGCAGACAGGCATGGGGCTGAAAGGGACAACAAGAGGAGGAAAAAGAAACCAAGAAGTCGTAAACCTTGGGAACTTGACAGTGAGGGTGAAGAAACATCTGACGGCTCCTCGACTGAAAAGGTACATAATTTTGTTGTAGTCTTATTTCCTTTTCGTTGCATTTCACATGAATTTTGGTGTTTCAAGGTTGATGATTAAATTAGTCATCAGTATTACATGTAAATAAACTAAGGGTGGGACACGGCAAAAAATTAATTAATTAGGAGCTTTGTAATTAATTAAACTCAACTAGTCACTTTTTAATTGAATAACAATTGTTGCCCCAAAAAGCAACGTTTTAAAAATTTAAATGCATGATAGTGGATTACTGAATCATATAATGGACATGGACATTGTTGCTGTAAACTCCAGCTCTAGTCATGTCTAGGGGGGGAAAGAAGCATTTAATTACATTTCAATGAAAAAAAGAAGTGAAAAGAAATAAGAGAAATATCCCTGCCCAAAACTGAACAGACCTAAAAAGCCATTTTAAGTACTTTAACTTGCAACTCTGGCTGTTCTCTAATTAAGAGTCTACAACATGTTACAGTGCTTTTAACTTTCTAATGCTTTTGTCCACCCTCTTTATTAAGGGCGCATTGACAAAGCTTTTTTGATTCAAATCAGAGTCCGTTTGCTCGGAAAGTCCGCTTCGTTTAGGGGAGTTGTGAATGCGCAATCGGACTCTGATCTGAAACAAACAACCGCACTCGGTCCACCTGCAAACGCAGGTCTCGGTCCGATTCAAGCAAACCAAAGACAGGAAGTGGACTACAAATTGCATTGGCATTGTGGGTAAAACGTTGGACAATGTGGGTAAACACCACGACAACAAACACACGTGAGGGACTGCGGTACTTATAAAGATGGCTCGTGGTCAGACGTGGAGTTACGAGGAAGTAAAAGCTTTAATCGATATTTGATCTGATGAAAGAATATCCAGTTCCTCGTACAAAAATAATGTCGCTTTGTGGAGGAAGCAGAAGTTGTGAGAACCTTCTTGTTTGTGCGTCTTGTCCTCGCCAACAGTGAATCCGAAAGCAGCGCCACCTGAGATTCTCATTCTTGGCCCGCTTGGCTCTTTTGGCAATAGTGTAACATGAATGCGATCTCGGTCCGGAAGGCCACACCCGCCCCCAAACGAACCGAGTCCCCAAACAGACGGAGACTCGCGGACTATGCTTTGTGAATGCACCCTAAGAGGCATTAATATCTGACGGTAAGGCAGGGCAGGTTCAGCCAGGGGCAGCTTTGAGTTTCATTTTCAGTCTGGGTCAGACAGCTGAGATAAACATCTCCTGCTCACTGATGCTGGGAGCTGGACTGATGCTGCGCAAGGACCAAGCTCCTGTTGTTTAGGGGCGGGGGAGGGACCTGCGGTGGTTCCTGCTGTTAATTGAGGAGTAAATGATGTTCTTTCATGTCTGTCCCTAAAGATATCAAATAACACCAGAAAATGTCATTTGTCAATTTTTCTGTAAAGGGTGTCATCTGAAAACTCGCTAAATATAGTCGCTGGGTTCTGTCATGTGCGTCTGTATAATCGGGTGTATCGTGAAAATGACACTGACAATTTTCCGCGCTTTTCCAATGCAAACTGTGATTAAATGCATTAATATATTCATATATATAACACTTCAATTTTTCTTTTGCAAATAATTAATTGTAATTAACGCATTAAAGTTCCACCCCTAAAATAGACAGATATTCGCTTTGTTTTCCTGATTTCATCAGAACAATATAGGAATAGAAAATCACATTGCCATTCATGTTGGCAGCTAGATGGCAGTGTTTAGCTGTGATTCATTTAAATGACGCTGTAATGGTCCTGTTTTGTTTCCAGGAGGATGACGAAGAAGTGGAGAGTGGAAAGGATTCTGATGGTACTGCACAACCGTTAAAGTAAACACGGTGTATTTCTGTTTTCTCTCAGACTACTAATGTACTTGGTATTATTTTTTGTAGATGATGCCCTCAGTGCTGATAGTGATGATGAGAGCCTCTCTTCGTCCTCTGAAGGCTCTTCCTCTTCAGCGTCGTCTTCTTCCTCCTCTTCTTCTGAGGATGAAGAGGAAGGAGAGCAGCCTGAGAGTGAAGGGCCAGACTCCTTGGATGAGTCAACCATGGACAGCACAACTGAGAAAGAGGATGATGGGTATAATGTTTATAAATCTGTGTTTACCTTTGATTGCAGCTTCAGGAGAGCTGTTCTGGGAAATGCATTTTCCCAGCGGTGCATGATTGAACGCTGCTTTTCATGAGTATTATTTTTGGTTGTTCCATTCTCAAATTCCTGTCCTGCCTTTTTATCCCAGGGAAAATAATACAGCTGCACTTTCAAAGGCAGACATCAAAAAAGGTTAGTTTGAAGTCTTTTTCCTGCATCATAATCAAATGCATAGAAACAAACAATTCTCAAAGGATGAAAGGAAGTTGACATGATGTTCTTTGAGCTCATGGGGATTTTGTTTCACCTGCATACATTCTTTGATACTGAAATGAGAGAAGCTAATCTTACTGTTTATTTTGGACCAATCCTCAACTTATTCCTCTTTTGTCAGGGGTTACAAAGGACAGCAAAGCAGATACAACAACAGCAGCCCCTCCCAAGCACCCTCCATCTCCACCATACCCACGACCCTCATCCCCTGTTGTTCTCCTACCCCCTCTCAAAAAACGCAAGAAGACTGTGTCATTTTCCACAGACGAAAACGATGGCAAAACGATATTGCCAACTGCACCTCTATCTCCAGCTTCATCACAAGTGGTGGGTGAATCTTCCCTCCTCTCTGGCCGGCTTCCAGACTCCCCCATCACTGCCACACCACCACCTCCTCCAATGCGTCCCAGTCAAGGAATCCAGCTGTTGCCCTTTGCCTCAAAACCAGGTGAAGGCAATGCCCTCATTGTTCCCCCACCTGGAAGAACCCAAGATTATGAGGAGTCCAAAAAAGGGCCCCTTGTTGCTCCCCAGACAACTCCTGTCAAATCCCCTGGCAAACGGAGTGCCGGCAAAGACTCTCCGAAATCTCCTGCCCCTCCAGTTATGGTATGTCGCACTGTGCAGAACCTGCCATTGGACCATGCTTCTATGTGTAGGATGGCCTTTGAGGAGGCCCCACCTCCACCTTCCGTCAGCAAACGGTCCAGAGGTAAATCTCGAACATCTAGCTTTTCGGCTTCTTCCTGTCACTCCCTCAGAGAGGAAGATGAGGATGAGGAAGAAAGTGAACAGAGGTTGAGACTCAGAGAGCAGCTGGGAGCTTCCTCCCTCCTGCAACTGGCCTCTGCCTCAACAACTGACCTGTCTGTGTTGGCTGATGTAGCTTTAAAAATGGACCCTGATGCTGGGGACTCCGAGGAGACGGAGACATCTGATGAAGCAGAGGAGCAGAAGAAGGAAGATCTCTTCTCCCCAGAATCACTGGCCTTGGTTGTGAGCCCAGGTGGTGTTATTGTCCTTATGGAGCATAACTACTGCAAACCACCAGTGCTCACAGCACTATCCAGTACCAAAAAGACTGCCAGACAAGATTCTTCTGTCTTACTCTCAGCAGACCTCAATTCTATTTCTGGGGTCCTTGAAGCCCCAGAGGAGGTTATTGGAGAGGCAATACCATCCAGGTTAGATACAGGAGAATACTTGTCTGCAGTGGGAGAACTGTGTGACTCTGATATGAGCCCAGTGGCAGCTGTATCTCCATCACCAAAGAAAAAGAATCATGTTGGCAAGAGTTTAGATCTTGAACAGGACAAGAGCAGAAAGAGAAGGAGGAAAGACAAGGAAAACATTGAGGTTCATCACACAAAAAAACAAAAAGAGCAACCGAGCAAGAAACAGAGGAAGAGGAAACTAGAGGTGGGTGAGACTGTGTGGTTTCCTGTAAATGGTTGTGGATCTTTAATCACGAACAGCACGTCATACTGGACAAGCTGTCACAATGTTGTCTGAGACAGTAGACTGTTGCTCATTTGTATGTCCATTTTTAGCATTCTCGGATGGCAGCACGTGCACTTCAGCTGACATCTCGAAATAGTGTAATATATTTGTGTATATATTTATATTTATGAATAATACAAAAGGAAAGCTGGCACAACCAGATTTATACAGCCAAGTGTCTATTTATGAGGCACTTGATGTTTTTGGACGGAGGATTATTTCAGAGGAGCTGACGGAGGCAGAGTCATATGTGGGCTTCAGCAGCTCTCCATAAATTCACTAATACAGTCAACACAGACACACAAAAACTCCCTTAGCTCCAATAACTTGCTTTGCAACAGTCCTGTGCAGAGTGCATGGTCTTTTTTTTTTTCTGCATTAATTTATAATTGGTAATGTCATTTTCAATTTCAGTAGATGATTTTTTTTTATTTAACTTCAAAGAAGAGAAAAATGGATATAAGCAGTTATGGTTTTGGTGATCAATTAGTCTGTTATTTCTTGGACTGAATCAAACAGATGTAGAGCCATGTCTTTTTTTCTCTCTTACTTTTTTTTTTTATTTGCCACAGAATGCTTACAAACAGAAATCTACCTCTTTAGATATTTAAACATGGCTGTATTGGACAGCACTTGTAATTTTTTCCAAGAAAAGTTGCAGCATATTAAAAGTAATTTTCCCGCATATAATTGCAGTTAGTTACATTTATAAATAACAAACTGAAGCTATTGAATATTTTGTTTGCTTTTTAACCACATGAAAAAAGTTTTTTTTAGCTTTGTTATATTGTTTATGATCATGTCTTACTGTCTAGCATAAATTGTTAAAGTTGTCAGAGTTAAACCTTTATTAAAACTAGACTAAAAACTATCAACATTTCATTTAAAAAATGATATAAATTTATTCATTTGTTTATTTATGCAGGACTCAGATTTAGAGGAGGATGTTGATGTGGAGGAGCTTGAGTCTGGAGAGCTGTCCAGTTCAGACACGGAGGATGAGGTGGTGGAAGAAGTGAGGAAAAGTGAGCGCCTATTTCTGCAGGAGGCAGGGGTAACCTCATCCCACCGGTGGCCGAAACCTGTCCCAGCACCCGTGCCCCTAGCAATAAAGTTTGAAAACCGCAGCGAGTTTGAGCAAATGACCATCCTGTATGACATTTGGAACTCTGGACTGGATGGTGAAGACTTGATGTTGCTGAAGAAAACTTATGAGAAGCTGCTACAGGATGACCACAGCTCCGATTGGCTCAATGACACCCACTGGGTCAACCATACAGATATCCTTTTTATTACTACCTATATGTTTTGCCATAAACCTGTCTGTTTATGGTTTATGACTGTAGAAAGTAAACATGTAGCATGTATAAATGTACATGTTATCTATTCTTTTTTGTCATTTCTAATCACACTTATTGAATTAATCATTACTATTGGAATACCATTGCCCTTGACCTTTGTGCTGCACTAACCAATTTGCCGAACCCCCGGCGTAAAAAAAAGAATGCAGATGGACAGCTTCGAGAGCATGTGACCGGTTGTGCCAGGAGTGAGGGTTATTATGCCATCAGCCGCAAGGAGAAGGATGTCTACTTGGATCTGGACCTGCCTGAGCAGGTCATACGGGAGGTTGAGAATGTCGACAGCTCAGTAAGTTTTATAATGTCCCTGCTGCGCAAGCAGACATGAATTATTCACAGAATGATGTATTCTACTCTCTTTTTAACCTGATTTTATGGGAGTTTTTATTTAGCACTTACAGAGCCTTCTGTGGTTCTGTGATATAACTGTCACTGCAGCTCTGCATTAAATGCATCCATTGAGTTCCTACTGACTGTAGATACTCATGAACCTTTGGTTCTTTGAGTAGTGTGCAGTCCCGAAACCTCCACAGTGTAGTGCTGGCTCTTCACAAACTGAATTTACATTAGCTCCACTGCATGCACATGTGCATGTAAATCCAAACTGTATGGATACAGTCCATTACAACAACAGCAGAGAAATCCTAATTTGCTCCTTAAATCTGAGTTTTTAAGCTTGATGATGCTGAAAATGGCTTTGGAGCTACATATGCCTTTTTGCCACATATCAGCTTCATTCTACACAAAATGAACAACTTTCATTTTTTCTCTTTCTGATTTAAGCATAGGACCCAAGTTCAACAAAATCTAACATCCAAGAAAGACACATTTTTGTGATGAAGGCAAAGCAGTTAGGTAGCTAAATGCTAGCTCAATGCTATTGAATTTAGGAGGCCTATTTATATCATTGTTAGAGTTCTGGCTGATTTTGCTGGCATTGTGTACACAATCCCCCTGCACCACAGCAATGAGAGATGTGCCCTAAAATTATTGAGCAAAAAACTAGCTGAAATTGTTTTTAACAGCTCAATTCCACAATTATACTCATTTCTTTCCCTTTTTAAAGTGTTTTAGTCAACTTTCCAACACAACTACTGTTTCACAAAGAAAATGTTTACTCCAATCTGTGAATTTGCTTTCTCAGACTTAAAGAATTTACTGCCAAAAAATATGGTCAGCTTTATTCTGAAGGGGTGAAATGCTTTTTTTAGACTGAGATATTTGAACAGCTCATTAAAATGTTCACTTTTTATTGTGATGGGATTTAAGGCCTGGTGTGGTGGTTGTCTGTTTAGATACGATAGTTGAAGCAAAGTTAAGATTTAGATTCCAGATTATTATTTTGGTGAAAATAATCTGTTTTTCAGATATAACCTGGCTCACAAGCTGTCTTCATGGGGTCCAGTAGTTGCTGAGTGTTTTTATTATGAAGGGTAGTATGATGCTAGATAATACCCCTTAGGAGTTTCATTGGCAGGGAAAGTAGTACAGTTTCCCCACAGCCATTTGGATCACTTGAAACAGTAATTTTATTATCAATACAGATATTCATAACATTGCCAATTTTGTTAAAGCCAGAGGCACCCCCTCCCCCTCTGCAATCGAATGATGCAATTCCTTATTGTTGAAAATGACAGATTTCATAACGATTCGACACCCCACATAAATCTCTCACACCCTCAACCACTAACATGAGAAATTATTTGATATCTTTTTAAAGTTGGTATAAATCCAATTGTAGCTGTTTAGATGACAGATGCTTTTAATTGTTAAAGGCAATTAAACTAAACATTTTGGACTGATTTATCGGAAAGTTGCATCAGACACATCTGTTTTCAACGATGTCTCCACCAGAGGAAAAAACAAAACTTTCTTTCCAACGTTATAAAGACTTTACTCCTGTGTGGAGTTTGCACTTTCTGACTGTAGACACGTGGATTCTCTCTAGATACTCTCTCTTCATATCACAGTCCAAACAAACATGCCTGTTAGGTAGGGCTTGTGTGATTAATCAAATTTTAATCTCAGTTATGACCTGGGTTTTCAATGATCATGAAAACAAAATGACCCTATTATTTATTCCTTCCAGGTTTATTCTCTGGCTTTTTTTAGTTGCAAATCGAGCGCCATGTCTACTGCTGCGCTCTGCTGTAGAATCCTCCCACAGCCTCAACCCGCTTTCGTTTTAAGTCTGTTTTGGTCCGATCAGTACATACTCAACGAGAAGCTTCGTACATGACGGGTCAGGTTTTACAGCGGGGAGATGACTGTATTCACTTAGTGATTTCCTAATTAACCACAAACTTCTTCCGTGCCAGTCTGTGTATTTAAATGCCATCTGTGTTGTATAGGCTAAATTATCTTTCTTTCTCACCACCTCAATCAGATGTTTATTAAAACTATCAAATTCGTATCTGTGGAAATGTGAAGGTCACAGCTTTCCAAGCTTGTCCGTGTGACAGTTCTGCTCAGCTGATGAGTTGAGAACAAGCCAGAAGACATTCTCAGCAGCGTCTGCTCTCGTAGCCTTGAGAACAGAGGCTTGGTTCTCACACAGCTGCCGTCACAGCTCACGGTTGCAGAGTCGGAGATGTATACCTCCACTCCATGAGCCAGACTGAAAATCAGACCAGCAAAGCTGTTCTGCCCTACTGTCATATATTAATGCTTATTAAATAAGGGGTTTCATTTCATTATTAGGCACATAATTCCCTTTTATGGCACAACCAAATAAATGCGTTACCTTCAGTAGTTCTGAAAATACAGTAAACATAAAAAAAACTAAAGAAATGTGACATCACTCCATGTCTGTATCTGACGCCTTAAAAATTCACCACTGTCCCTTTAAGAAGCCTCCTGGTGTTTCTGACACGCCCACTCCACTCATCACAACACTCATGCTCGTGTGGGGCGGGGAGGAGCTTCATGGTATGGGAGGTGCTTTGTGGTAGCAGCTGTTTTGGCAGCCATGTTGGTTTCCACAGGAGATCCAGGGATTTCTCAAATATCCGTGAATGAGTCAAAATAACCCCCGGGGCATGTTTTATGGGGAGGGAATTACATAATAATATAATAAAAAGCCTCAAAAGTCAATTTTGCATGTTACCCCACCTGGGGCGGACTGGGACAATAATTCGGGCCACCACCATGCTAAACACCAAGAGTGAGTTAGGGTGGGCACCTACTGATATAAGAGTGTAAAAAATAATAATAATAATAATAATAAAGCTGGCACATGTGCCAACACAGCTTTTTCTGTTTCTTTCCCCTACAAAATAAATATTTCTGTTGTGCAGCAATGACCTGTACCCCTTAAAATCACAGAAACTGAAATTCTGTTTCATCTTCTAAATATGCAGCCTGCACATTTAACAGTGTAATTGTAGATTAAATAAAGTAGGTTACACCATCATCCACCTAAAATTCAGACTAATCCTATTTTTAATCTGACAGGTACCAGACTAGTTAGAAATTTGACTACTGTGTCAACCATTTGTCATACCACAGGTTAGAGGTGCACAGGTGGTGTACTGCAGATGCGTTGGTTTGTTCTCAAACACTGAACATTGGAAACTTTAAACACACAGAAAGAAATTTACAAGATACATAGACATAGTGAGGAAAGAAAGAAAGAAGGGACGGATGGAAAGTTACAAGAGCTCTTGCCACATTAGTCTTGTTGACAGTCTAAAATCCAAAAGCCACCCATAATTTTCCAGCCATTCAGATTCAGTAATTGACAGTTTTCATTTGCATTGGCTATGTTAATACAACAATGAATGTTCTTAATCTCAATGGGATTTTACCAGGTTAGATGAAAGTTAAATAAGTGTCTGTGAGCTTCAGCGGGGCATATAGCCGAATAAGCCGCCCATGAACATATATATCAAGCGTAATGAGTGTGGCCAAAAACATACAAAGTAAAAAGTACTGTAACATGTTGTCAACTGTTAATTGGAACTTTGAAAAAAATTCAACCAAAAAATGAAAATACTGTGTGTGGAAAAATGTTTGTTTTTTTCCTTTTTTGGCTGTTCTGAACATATTTAAGTAGCAATAGTGTGTGACCTTTGCTATGCTGTTGTAGGTTTGTTGAGCAACACTATGAATTTAAATAGAAAAAAACTTCACTTCTTCTTGTACAGAAGAAATTTCCATTTCCTGACATCCAAAACGCAACATAGTTTAAAAGCCACTGTTAATGTTCAATCATGTGTTAAATAATCAAGATCTCAATTTCAGTCAAAATAATGTCATTTTTGGCATATTGAAGTAACCCTGTTGTTAAAGTCAGTTAGTGGTTCTAGAATCTCCCTAGGACTGGTCATAAACCTGAGTGATTGGTTTTCTCTGTGTTAGCCGGCTGTGATCGACTGGCAACTTGTCCAAAATGAACCCTTCCTCAAGCTTATTAGTCACTACGATTGGCTCCCCCTGAGATCCTGCATCGGGAGAAGTTGGTAAAAATGGATAGATTTTGGTGCGCATGTTTTTTGAACTGGACGAATCAATGTTGATGTCACATCAGACTTGAGAGGAAATGGCATGCAAATGTACCTTCTGTTCTAATAGGGTGAAACATGCATACTGTTTCATCAGGTCTGAATGGTCAGTGAGTTAAGCAAACTTAAACCATTACATTTCACACTTTCATGCATCACACTTCCACTGAAAAGTGTCCTTTTCTCAACAGGAAACATCTACTGTTAGTGCAGCAAAAACACCATATTTGATTATTCTGACAGGCGCATATTTCTTTGAGAGGCGTGATGTTTTCCTTTTAGCTTGTTGTCAAACTGAAGTTTGGCGATAAAGTTCTTTTGGGTAGTTCAGGCTTTACACTGAAATTCTTTGCATGAAGGACAAATTTGTGAAATCTTTCTCTGATTGTGGAAATTTGGGGGTTCTTTGAGATTTCTTTTTCTTGGTTTTACAGTTTTTAGTTTATTGATGAGGGAGCATTTACACCAGCATTAATCACACAGGAAAATGTGTTTTGCACCAGATTGTAGCTTTCTGAGCTGAATTCTATCTGCAGACCCTGAAACACACAGAAATACATTACACGTAGAAAACAATACAGAGCACACAGATAATAGTTTTTTAAAAAGTACATGATAGTCCAAATTAGCAAGGAGAAAAGCAAACTTGATGTCAGAGGTTTAAACTTACCTCATCAGGAGGATTGATTATTGCTGCTCAGATATACTTAAAATGTTTGCCATTATCATGGAATGTAGTTCTTTATCCATCCACCCTGTCTTAATCCACTAAGGCAATTATTTATTCTCCGAATAGAAAACTTAGTTTGTTGTTGTTGTTGAACATTTACATTTTGACAATTTGACTGGTAATTTTCCCCCCCCCCCCCCCCCCACCCCCATATTTTCTTATCATTATCTCTGTCCCCTACATCATCCTGTAGTTTTAGTTCATGTTTGTTTTCATTTGGTTTTGGTTTTGTTTTTCTTTTGTTGCTTTGGGATCATGTGACATCATCATTTAGTACATACTTATAAATATGCCCGTTCTTTTTATATGATGTTAGTAAGCAAAACAGCTGTATCAGCAGTGACAACATTCATATGACATACTTGTGATTTTCAGTCATTTGTCCGCAAGTTCAGTTGCTAATGCTTCAAACACAGCTTTATTGTTGTTAGGGTAACTATTTACTGTAAGGTAATTTGCAAATCTTTTCTTATATTTGGTATGAATGTGGTTTGAGTGGGAAATCCCCATGGTTGTGTTTGGTTGCTACGCGAAGCACGAACTTGCTGGAGTATTTTTTTTTCTTCTCCCTTTCCAATTTGCGTTTCCTAGGATGATTCACTTCTACCATAGAGAAAAACATGCTTTGTATTCACCAACAACAATTCAGGAAAGACATAACTCAGATTTTCATTGCTCATGCATTATTGTTTTGATATAAGCCTGTTTTGGAGATGAGAAATCCCATTTTGGAGTTAGTTACAGTCCCTGAACAAAAAGAGTTTTAATTGCAGACTATCACACATCCTTTTTTGATGTCCTGATCAAAGTGGCTCAGCAGCTTTGAGGTGTCAGTAGTACTTTGGTTATAGTTTGCATTAACCACAGGTACACTGTGATGTGGTCTACATGGTGTCCTCACTGTTGCTTTATTCCTAAGACCTTTATTTTACCGTAATCCTTTATGGCAACCATTATGATCTTAAACTCTTACCTTTTTTACTTAAAGTTAGAGACTGACACACACAAGACTGTTCTTTAACTATTGAAGTAAATAAATATATACTGTTCATGTATATTATTAATCTGTAGATTTTAGGTTTTAGTGAAGGCTATTTTTTTTTCTTTTTATTTAAAAATTGGGCATAAATTTTCAAAGTTGTTGGGTGTCCATACAATGAAAATTCAATTTAAAAATACTTCATTAATCCAGATGGAAATTTCAAATGACTGTCAAGGAAGATATATTCATAATTTGTTTAGCTTTATAAGGGAATTAATTTAATACTGTTTCAAAGCAATGTTCCTGATATTACTGGTGGTCTTACTGTAATATGTTATCAGGGTTTTTGTCTGTTTTAACCACTTCTAATTGTTGGTATCATACAAAACATTTAATCACAGTCATGTTTCCTCTTTCATAATGGCTTGGAAGCAGTTACAAAGAAGATATTCCCAACTCTAATTGAGTCAGTGTGTTGTAGAAATTAAATTTGAGCTTGTCTCCACTGTTACACATATTTTTTTCAGACTGCTGTCGTTGATTTCCAAATGAACTTAACCCACACTAACACATCTATTGCAAATAACGGTCAAAGTGCATCTCTGCATCAGTCTCTCACAACTCAAGGCCACGTGATAAAGATTTATTGTTTGAGTTGCACTTTCAAAAGTGTCTTTTCTGTTTTCCTGCCAGGGAGTCAACCGAGTGCTATCAGAGAGGCGTTCAGAGCAGCGCCGCCTCCTCACTGTCATCGGTGCTACAGCTGTCATGGACTCTGACCTACTTAAACTCAACCAGCTTAAGGTACAACCAGCCCTGGTGTTTTATTACAACAGCTATGGTATATTAACTTTGGCCACTCTTGTTTTATGCTCACTGCACATTTTTCAACATGTTGTCACTTTCTTCTTGTAGAATATTGTTGTTTTAGCATAATGAATCAAAGTTCTATCTGTTCTCAAAATGTACTGAATGACTATAAAACATCACTCTGGTGGTGATAACAGTTTAAAAAATGAAAGGCAATGTTGGAGAAAGCTTTTGTAAGAGCCTTGAATTTATGTTCTAGAAATTCTTATGAATAATTTGGACTTCCTCTTCCACCAAAAAGAAGAACAGTGTTTCAGGTTTTGTGTGAGGATAATTTTGCATTGCAACTGTGATAATTGCAGTTATCTCAAGCTTGGATGTCATAAATACATCACTTTGCATTTTCTACAGTCTTAACATGGCACACATTATGAGATTTCATTATTCTCGTGAAAGCGAATCTCTGAGAAGGTCATTATACCTGTCTCTTTTGATTTAAGCATGTTTTGTTAATTTCTCGCAAGACTCTTTTTCAAGTAAGGTTTCTCTCTCCTCTCACAGTTCCGTAAGAAGAAACTTCGCTTTGGACGAAGCAGGATCCACGAATGGGGCCTGTTCGCCATGGAGCCCATTGCTGCTGATGAGATGGTCATTGAGTACGTTGGCCAAAACATCAGACAGGTACTACTCATGTATTTTTGTTCATTGAGGGATTTTCAAGTTCTTCTGGAAACTGAGTTAAGGTTTAGCTTTCATGCCAGCCACAAGTGAATAGGAAAGCAAACTTGATGATTTTGTCATCTATCTGTCTGGTGTTAAGTTAGTGTTGAAGCGATATCAATAATATCTATCTTGTTTGCACAGATGGTGGCTGACCATCGAGAAAAGCGGTACGCACAGCAGGGCATCGGAAGCAGCTACTTGTTCAGAGTGGACCACGACACAATTATAGATGCCACCAAGTGTGGTAACCTGGCACGATTCATCAACCACTGCTGCACTGTGAGTCTAAACACCCCCAGTCAACACTTGATAATGCCAGACATGTTTTAGTTTAGACGTTCCTGATTTGGCGTGCAGTTGCTCACAGATGTTTCTCTGCTTTCTGTGTCTAGCCAAACTGCTACGCCAAGGTTATCACCATCGAGTCACAGAAAAAGATTGTGATCTACTCAAAGCAGGCTATCGCTGTCAATGAAGAAATCACCTACGACTACAAATTTCCACTAGAGGACAACAAGATCCCGTGCCTGTGTGGAACGGAAAACTGCCGTGGGACACTCAACTAGTGAAAGCACTTCCTTCCCTTCAGTGATAGCGGCCGGCATCCCCAAAGTTCACCCTTCTTAAAGTGTAACTCGAAACTAAGCCACCCCCAATATTGCTGGCATTCCTCTGGATGGCCTTGGTGGTCCTCACAATAAGTAGGAAACAGTGACGCACACAATTGCACTTTTCATGCATTCTTTTTATTACTGGGCAGTTCCGCTTGCCAGTGTGTAATGAGTTTGTGTAGTCTGGCATGAGAACATTGGAGGGGGCCCTTTTCACTGGCCCCTTTGTGGCCGTGTTTGTGGACTTGAATGGCTAACATTTTCCAAGCAAGTTGTTCCTTGAACCCTTGGCATGAAAGTTCTTTTTCTTTTTTTTTTTGCTTAATTTTCATGCCAGTATCCGTTTCATAGACACCAACAACAAACCACAGGTATTTCACGTCTAAGTCGGCTACCGTAATCAGCAGCCTATGATCAATTCGTTTGTGTCAAATCTTTCTTCCAACCACCCACCCATTGATATCCACACAACGGCACAAGAAAACCAGACAAATTCAGGGTTTTTAAAAGCGCTTGTGAATAGCGCACTTTTAAAATCACAAATTTCAGTCAATTTGGTCTTCAGTTATGCAAGATTTCCAAGCTTGAAGGTTGTTTTGGAACTTTCTTTCAATTTAATTTCCTTGTATTATTAGAATATTATTCTTGCTGTTATCAATAGTATTGTTACTTATTTGCATTAGCTGTAAGTATCTTACAGTGAAATGAGCTTCAGTGTACCCATCCACTGTCCTTAGTGGCTTCGTGATTCACCACACTGTTTCCTCCCCTATCTGTTTGGCTTTATTGTCCTGATTTACCACAACCTCCTGTTAGCTAAAAGTGTGTTTCTTTTCTACATTGCTGCCTAACTGTGACTTGCAGGGTCAGCGCGATGTGGAGTTAGCCCTCATTTTCTCTGCCTTCTTCTTTGCACATTTTGTTTTTTTTCTCTGCCAGGTTGTGGACACCTGCTTTAACTGATCTTCCCTGTTTGCAGCTGCATCACTCATCTCTCACAATGTTAGGAATGAGTACTGTATGTCTGTGAAATGCATCCAGCACATCAATTTGGCAGATTATGAAGGTAATATCAGCAGTTCTTTTAGGGCTAGAGCTTATTTTATAAAGACCTCTCAGCAGCAGCTGCATTGTAACCTTCTCTAGAGTTATCATTACCTGTGTTTTCTATGTCCACAAGCAGGATACCCTGGTTTCCATTAAGAAAGAGCAGGCCATTGAGCTGACCCTCTCTGAATGTTCTTTTTGATCATCTGGATACTCTCAAATTTCAAAGCAGCCCAAACAATGACGTTGGCTTCACAGCTGTTGTCCCAAATATGGGTTAAAGTCTGTGTAACAGCAGTTTGGGTTGACAAAAGATATTTGGTCAGGATATTAGTCAATGTCGTTCCTCCTTCTCTGTCCTGTTATGTCCTCATTCTTATGTCGGCAACTAAATGTCAGCTTCCTTTTCCTTTGATTAGCAAAAGCATCCACTGCCTTTTTTTTTTTTTGTGAAGATTACCATAAAACTCTTGCAGGTATTAGTAAAACTGTGTGGTCAGTGTTAAACTTACTTATTTTGTGTGCGACAGATGTTTTTAAAAGGCATATTTGCTTGATCAAGGTCAGGTCTCTTTAAAAGTTGGGTTTTGTAAAGTTTTGGGGGGTTTTTCCCACCCAGTTTTTTTGGCTTTCTCAGAATGCATTAATATTTATTTTATCCAGGAGTGTGTAGCTGCTTGCTGCATACCAAACATCCTCCCTGAATATTGCTTAAATCTGTTTGCAGTGTGGATGGGTGGAAGGTGTATGACTGACAGAGTGCCTGGTGGGTTTACAAACTTCAGCAGGTTTGTGGTGCACAGCAGGCAGGGGAAGTCTATGACCCTTGTGTTGTCCCTGTTTTTCAAATGGCTGTGGCCGTCCAAAGTTTAACTTTGATGTTAAACTTTTAACTAGACTTTTTTTTTCGTTCCCTCCCAAACAGGAAAATGTGTAAGATATTGTTGCAATTAAAACCTTTCCATACAAACAACCCTCTTTACTACAAGATAAAAAGATGAAAGGAAAAAAAAAATCTAAGAAGTACTTGTAAATATTGTAGAGGTGTTTGTTTCTCGTAGAAACACACTGATTCCAAGCTGTAAATATGTTGTTCCTTTTTCCTCTCCCCATGAAGAGGAAACCTGTACATACCTTCCATTCATTTATTTTTTTTATTGTTTTTCCTTTTAATTTGTTGATTTTAATATTATTTGCAATATTTCTCTTGTATTAATGCGTTGGACCCTTTATTAATGGTGCATTAAAATATTTTTTAAATAAAAAGAATCATGTTTTTACTCAATAATTCTGCATCCAACTTTTATAAACTGTGTATTCGATTACTTTAACAACTAGTGTCTGAATTGGTGTGTGAAAGTTTTTACATCCCACGTGCGAAGGTGCATTCAGTAAAACTACCGCACAGAGCTGACAGGAAGTCAGCATTTTCCAAGCTGAAGTGAGAGGTGATCAAAAACATCAATAGATTTTGTAACTCAGATTATGAAAGCAAGAGGGGGAATGGAAGCAAAGCATTACAGAGCAGATGTTAAAATCAGCTGAAAACTACATCTGGCTGCCTTCACTTCGTGACACTGCCTTGCTGGTCTGGAATTTTTTTTTTCTCTCTTTACTGAAACTTGCCCATGACCTGGAAACTCTCATCACGGTTGCAGTTCTGGAAATGTTTTCACAAAAAGGGTCGTGCAAAATTTCCTCTCAGTGACGAGATGCAAGGGTGAAAGTGGAGTTGGCAAAGTGAGGTGTATTTTCCTGACAAACTCCTGAATTATAGTTAAGCAAGTGTAGTTTCAAGGCTAAAAGCAATTGTTTTCAAAATACTTTGGACAGAAGTTCTTGAGATAGTTGTAAAGTATAAAAAATGTTGATTGTTAACATGATGAAAAATCACAGTTTTTAATCTGTTGCATTGAATTAGGTCTTTCTGTTGTTTTGTTTTATGCATTACCCACAGAATTTCAGATATTTGCCCTCATATCCCTAACCTATAAACTTGTTTCTTTATTGATGAGAATTTTTGGTGCTCTGTTTCAAAAAGCTTTCAGCACAAACACACTATTGTTACTGATCTGGAAGTATGGAAATCCCTTTGTATTTGCCCTTATAGCCACCTTTCCTCATCATGTCCTGCTTCCTTTTTCTATGACACAAGCAGAGACTGAACTTGAACCAGATCTTCCTGCCTAATGACCTTTCGGTAATGTGGGATGCCCTTTGTGCGAGGATGACGTTAGCCATGAGATGAGGTTCAAATCAAGTTGTCTGTTAATCTCCCTTGCACAGACGAACATGGTTCTTTTCAAAAAGCATGAGAATATCATGAGTCAAGTTAGAAAACCACATTATATATGAATATAGGGATTTTATTTATTTTTACAGTATTGTGACTGACAACAACACAGACTCTTTAGTTAGACTTAGGGATGTAATGATTACCGGTAAAATGGTTAATCGTGATAAAATTCCCAAACGATTAGTAATACCGTTTCAAATTTTAATTATCGTTAAAAGCGTGACTGATTACCGCACTTTGAAAAACTCCCAATGATGCTGCTCATTGGCTGGAAAAGCAGTAGCAGTCGCAGTTTGCAATGTTTAACTTCTGAAAACATGGCGAAAGGCAACTAAGGCTCCCACGTGGACAGTTCTCTTGAGATTTTTCCTCCTTTATAAAGGACAAAGTTGACATTTAGACCCTTTTTGGATATTTTTAAAGACGCTGGGGAGTATCTTTATAATACTGCGATAAAAATGATAACCTTGATCATCTTGGTCACAATATTCGTGATATTAAATTTTCATATCGTTACATCCCTAGTTAGACTTGATGGCAAATATTTTTAACATTTAGACCGAGAATTTGGACTGAATTGAAATCATTTGAGATTCTATTTTTCCCATTTTTCATGTACCATATCCAGTATTATGCAATGTCCAGGATTTATGATGTGATGATATGACTTCTTGTGAGTACACATGATTATTATTCCCATATTGTGACCACAGATTTACTTAACTTTAAGACAGTTAAAGGCAGACATCTCAAACTTCGTTAAATGAAATCTGAGAGTTTTATCTGTTGAAATGACTTCATGCCCTGAAACTACAAGTTGATCAGCTTATTTATACATGCAAAGCTACACAGGTGCTTTAATCCTTAGAGGATCTGCCCACTCATTACAATAATAGCTTGCTCTGCTTTTCCCCTCCATTTTTGACAGTACATTTTAATTACGGTGCTCTTAATACCATTCTCTAATAAGACAGAGCCAGGAAGCATTGCCTTAAATGATAGACGTACCATATAGTTTAGTGTATCTACATTGAGTCTCTTGAAATGTGGTGTCTACTGCTAAAAAAAATAATAAAATAAAGGGAAAACTTGGAGTTAAATTCTTTTGTTTAACTGTTCCTTTGATTTTTTTCTCCTTTTTTTTTGCAGTATATTACTTGTCTGGACCTAAATCATCCTATGAACTTACTAAAATCTGTGAGAGCAGAGTCATTCATAAAAATAAAAAAAAAACTGTTTATTTTGTTTTTTTTCTAAATGTGTGATTTTTTTCAAATGGAAATGAAAAAAAAATTCCAAAAATGTTTTTAAATGTTTTGAGAGGGACCCAACTGCTTTTTCAAGACGATCAAAAAGCCCCGCCTTCATTTTTGTTAGGCACAAATAGAATAAAGGTTTCACAAATCAGAAATGGTGTTTTGATTATTCTGTAGAGTGTATAGAATAATTCAGTCCAGGTTTGAAGAGTCTAAGTGTTGTAGTTTTAGATCAGGACCTGTTTTAATATAGTCTGTGTTCTCGCAAATTCAGTGGAATCGCCCTTTACACGTATAGCGAATCGGAATCTAACTTCAGCGTTGTCGTCATCACGTTGATATATATAAGCCGAAAGCTTGAACGTTCACTTACAGTGTGAAGCGTGAACTCCAGTTTTGTGTTAACGATGTCCAACGAACGAGGTCTCGTGTATTTAATTACCGGCGGTTGCGGTTTTCTCGGACAGCATCTGCTGAGGCTTTTGTTAGAGAAAGAGGAGAAACTGGTGGAGGTCCGAGTCTTCGATAAACACATAAATCCAGATTTAAATGGACTGAGCACAGGTAAGATGCAAAAAAGGTTTCTTTGTCCGCTTTGTTATGACATTTTGTTTATTCAGCTGAACTACAGATCTAAAAGTGTGGTTTGAAATTGTATGTGGGAAAGGATTTTTTTTTTCTGTTGCCTTATTTTCCTTTGCAAAAAAAAAAAACGTTCGTTGCGTACTTTTGAGGAAGAATCACTGTTTGCAAAAGCTTTTAAAAAGGCATGTAAACATTCACCTTTTTGTCCATTTTGTTCTGGGTAGCTCACATTTTCCCTTTAATTCCAATAAACCTTTTTAATAAAAATATATTATGAAGTTTTTATATGAATTTTGGGTCTTGGGTTTTGATTACTGAAGATAATTCAAGCATGCTTATTTGGTCTTAACTAGTGATTAACTAGTAATATCAGATGTACCATTGATTACTCTGCTGAGCTCTGCTTCACTACAAAGGGAAAGGCAACATCACAGGGTCAACCTGTATAGTTAATCCAGGATAGAATAGGCTACTCCCAAATCTCTCCTGAAGTCTCTAAAGAGAAATTACTTTGCAGCATGAAATATTAATGATAATTATTTGTCATCATTTCAAAAAGTCATTGTGTAGAGTTATCACTGAAGGCAGAAATGACCCCTTGTATCATTCTTTGTTGCAGCAGAGCTGAAGAAACTGCCTTCTAATGACACTGTTAGATTTCTGTAGTGTTGTCCATTATGTTGAGCAGCTGCTGCCGCATTTTTTAAAATGTGCAATCAACTTCAGGGCTCAAGACTAGTCTGCACCTCAGAGCCAGCCTACTTATTAGTTTATTTGATGTCTTGTAATTTCCTGTGTGATTTGCTATCAGTATAATCTTTAAAATTGTAGGAAAGCCTGCTTTACCTTCTCAGGCACCAGCAGTGATGACAGATCGTGGTTGAAAAAATGTTTCCGACCTATTAAGTCTTGACTTCCTGCAGTCATTCATTTAATCACAAGTTAAGTTGTGTTTTTCTTCCTGGTGAGATGGAACTTAATTAAAAAGGGTTGCATGAAATGGTGTAAAATGTATTTAACGGGGCAAGGCTTTTTCCTCATTACCAACAGTGACAACCACAAATGATAAGTATGGCACTGTGGAAAATACTTTGTTTAGCTGTGCTCATTCATTAAGAAATGAGACTGAAGAGCGAGGTGTACTGTTTCACTGAAGTCAGGCATACAGAGATCAGCTAACAGCAACAGAAGAGCTTAGTCTCAGTGGCGCCCACTCGCCTCACACACAAGGAAAATGACATATTGTGACATGTTTGGTTTGATGGGAGGAAGCATTTCAGTACTTAGAATTGCAAACACAGAGAATCCTGATGTTACATCAGTGTCTGTGAGCTTTGTCCCGTCTGTGTCAGCTACCGGACCCTATCAGCGTTTCAAGGACATGGCATGGGTGCTGAGATAAACCTGGGGTTCAAGACCTTGAAAATGATAAGAAGACTTGATGTTGCTGCCAAACTGAATAAGTCCACAGTATGTGTAGTGGGAGGAAAGGGTGTGAGACCGCTGTATACATCATTTAATCATTAAAATATAGTTTTCCATATGTTTTGATCCTCTATAAAAGGAGCAGTGCAGCAATTTACACATCAAGACATTGAATAGAACCACTGTTTGCACGAATATACCTTTATTTATCATGTTTTCTTTGTTATTTAAGTGGAGGCTTCATTATTGCAGTTTACAAAGTGATATTTCCAAGATAACGATGGGTTATTCAGATGAACTGTCAACATGTTCAGAAAGAAGCAAGGCAATTTTGTCCAGAGGGATGTTTTGCAATCTGTTAATTATAAACAAACTAGCTTGTTTTACTTGTCTTGTTACGCCACTGAAATTATTCAGAAGCCATCCCGTCTGTGTCGTCAAATACAGTAATGAAAGTTTATTTTCTTTGTGTCTTTCTGTTTTCTCACAGATCAGAAAAAAGTTGCTGTCATTCAAGGAGACATCACAGATTACAGCTGTGTTTTGGAGGCCACCCGTGGAGCGGATGTTGTCATTCATACAGCCAGCCTGGTGGATGTTTGGCACAAAGTTCCTGAGACCCTCATACACTCTGTCAACGTTACAGGTGGGGCTCACAGGAAGGGATGATTGGGAAAGATAACTCAGAAAAGGGGTTGGCAGGAAACGTCACAGTTAATTGAAAGATGGCTGATTCCTGAGAAACCGCTTAAACCAAGCTCCCCACACCGTTCCATGGCTTCCAGGGCTGATGCGGCTTTCTCAATCAAAATGAAAAATGGTTGTGACAATGGTAACCATGGTGACAGAGATTAATAAATAGGCCTCTCTTGAAAATAGGGACACATGACTTCTGTGGAAACTGGGTAAAGGAGGAGTTTTGATGTTTTAAAAAAAACGAAAAAGGTATTTTTTAGACACTGTTTATTAGCTAATATTTTTCAGGTCCTCTTTTATTTAGCTGCCAACGGCTGTTCGTGTGAATTTTAGTG
The DNA here is from genome assembly GCA_023101725.1 of Atherinomorus stipes. NCBI lineage: Eukaryota > Metazoa > Chordata > Actinopteri > Atheriniformes > Atherinidae > Atherinomorus > Atherinomorus stipes. The sequence continues at coordinate 46,877 of JALJCO010010442.1, forward strand.
CTCAGTCCAAAATCTGCCTCCAATCAGACAAATAAACCAAGAAATGCAAAATGCTCTCATTTTGGTTTTAGAAACTGAACGAGGAGGAAAATTTAGTCTGGACATTATGGAAATTGCCAGGTGTGGAGTTCTCTAGCAGCAACCTGGCAATAATGGTGCCACTATTCATGGTCTCTACTGCTGTCATAACAAACATAGTCAGCTAAAGGCTTGCTCACATCAAGACATGTTAAGACCTGTGACACCTATAAGTGTGTTTTATAAATCACTGAGTCAGAAAACATGTAATAAGGTTTGTATGAATGTGGTTTTGCTGTTTTTCTTGTTTTGTTTACTGGTTGTTTTGGCTGGTGACTCAAGAAAATGTTGATCACACTGAAATGAATCAAAGTTTCACTGTTGTGACTGAAACACTGAGTCACTGTTGAGACTTTAACAATGAGAAATAACCCAAAACTCACCCACTGAAATGGTCACTGAGTTCAATGAAACAATACATTTAGAAATAGAAAAGAATGGGGTGGGGGGGGAATGGAAAAAGCCATGTATATTTTGCAGTTCATGTTTGTGGGAATGTGAAGCCTGCCTGCAGCTATTCAAATAAAATAGGTTTATGCTCTTTATGTGTGATATATCACACTCAGTGTATGGACAAGGTTTCATTCTGCACTGAAGCTTGAATGTTTTCTCACTTAAAAGCATCTGTTAAACAACTAAATATGATGCAAAAAGCAATGTTAAACAGAACAAAGGAGCAGCTATTGAATATGCATTTATATTATTGAAGCAGTAGGGGTCTCTTGCCATAAAGGAATATGTTTGGATTAAGACAGAAGATTTTTTGTGGAAATAGCAACAGCTTCTCTCTGAAAACATTTGCCCAGGAAATACTGCAGATTATTGTCACGATTCACACAAATGACTGGCGGTTTGGGTTTCTGCTCATGACTTTTATTGAGACTCAGGCAGAGCATTGGCTGCAGTGATTCAGCAAATAGACAAAAGATGCTTTTGTTGTCAGTAAACTGACTCAACTGAGCTCCCAAAAAAGACAGCAGACATCAAACAACCATTAAATTTAAGTTATCTGCTTCTCAGGACTTCATCGTAGCTCCTCTTTGGCATGAATCATGGAGTAATTTGAGTCTGAAATGTTATGTTTTTTTTTTTTTTTATACAAACGTTAGAGAGATTTAATGTTTTTTCTCCTAATTTGGAAAGGTTTTTCTCATCTGCATCACATTTTTTTCAGGTGGCTGTTGATTCCTACATTCTTGGGGGCAGAATCTCACCCTTGTTCACAGATTAGGGCGCGGCCTCTAACTAAATGTTTGAGTTGAGAGCTTGTTGACATAGGAGATTCTTTAGCGGTTCAAAGTTTTCACCCCATCTAGTGAAATTTTTCAACATGCAACTGATCATTAGAAAAATGTATGTATTTGGGACCGCATAAAGATTAAATGACATCTTTTTGGTGATCCCTAAATGTTTCACTTAAAAGCTGTAATTATGCCATTTAGTATAAATATGTAATCTTAAGTTTTATTAGTTGCCTCAATATTTGACTTATTTTGCTCTCATAGTGTTTGTTGCAAGTTTTTTCTGTGTGTTTGGAGTTCTTGTCCTGAAGCTCAAGCGTTTTTGCATCATCTTACTTCTCTATGTGGCTGCATAGACAAAAAAGCCTCGGTCACAAGTTAAACTGAAACAAATTATCATTCCTGCAATGGATTCCATCAAGCTCACATCAACACTGAACTATGTCCGTGACTCTAAAGTTTTATTTCTAGTTACACAATTCAAAAACCAGGCCTATTCTGGGAACATCAGAAAAACCTGGAAAAGTATTAAATCCATAAAAAGAGGTCTCATCTCTTCCTCTGTCAAGTGATCATATTTTTTTCTAGTGTACTGTTCCACTGTCGATAATAGAGGCCAGATTTTTATGGAGCAGATTCCTGTCAACTTAACAAAACACATATGGATGCCATGTCGCCTTGAAAATTAATTATATGTTTACTACGTCTTTGTGGATCCAGTCATAATCTTAAGATGAACATCTCATTTAATATCTTATCCTGTTTTTCTTTTTGTTGTTATGATCGTTAAATCTAAATAAGTATTTTAAACATTCAGGTTTGCTTCAGAAAGCCCTGAAGACATGCAAAAGAAACTCGGCTGCATTATTCATTTGTTTTGAGGAGCGCATGTGTTTCCCAGTAAAATGCACTCTATCCACATCAAACATACTTGAACTGCATTTTTTTGTTCTTTCCTCAGGAACGGAGAATGTCATCAATGCCTGTGTGGAGTGCAGTATCGAGTGCCTCGTCTACACCAGCAGTATGGAAGTGATTGGTCCTAATGTCAATGGAGACCACTTTAAGAGGTAAAACTTCAGAAAAAATGTTTACTTGTGTCTGTGCTCTTTACACTTCTACTTTGATATTTTGATTTTGCTTTCCTAAGGACCCTCTGTAAAAGTCTTTTCCTAATCGGAGCCACATGGATATGATTTAGACTCCTGCTGTGAGAAATTCTTTCACTCCATGATTTTCTTTTCTAAAGAATCTGTCATTCCTCTTGAATATTCCATCATGGAAAATAGGGATGCACAATATAATCAGTCCCCAATTGGTATTGGCTTAAATTGGCCTTAAAACTGAGTATCGGACATCGGCCACCCTACCGATATTTAACCGCCTGCTGTTTCTAAAGTCTAAACCTCCCCCCCAAAAAAACTTCTTCCTCTTAAAAACATATTTTTTTACAGACTTTTAAACTTCTAAAGACTAGGGGTGGGAAAGAATATTGATACACTGAAATATCGGGATATTTTCATATGCTGATATCATATTGACATTAAAAACGTGGGATTTGTCTATTTTATAAACTAAATCTGGCGATATTTCACCGTTCTGTTATGAAACCTCGCAAGAATTCATGAAAATTTCACAATATTTTCATGTGCTGATATCATATTGACATTTAAAAACGCGCTATCAATCTATTTTACTAATGAAATCTCGCGAGAATTCACGAAATATCGCAAGAGTTTGTAACAGAACGATAAAATCTTGCGATATTTTGTAAGTAAAATAGATCGATACTGAGTTTTTAAATATCGACTTGATTTTGACATATGAAAATATCGCGATATTTCAGTGTATTGATATTCTCTCCCACCTCTAGTTTTTAAAGTGTCAGAAACGGATAACAAAACTGCTATTTGCAACGACTTATTATTTTTTTCAGCTTTAATATCGGTATCGGTTATCGGCGACATGAGTTTTAAAATATCTGCATATCGGATATCGGCCAAAACTCCAATATCGTGCATCTCTAATGGAAAACATGAGTTCTCTACAGAAAACATACATGTACTATGTCCAGTGTTTCACTGGACTGTCAAAGGGCTTTTGAGGTTTGGCAGATTGAATCTAGAATTGAAACACCAGTGAATTGACGTTGAGCTGACGCAGCTTGGTACCTCAAAATGTTTTGCATGAGACGATGGAATGATAGATATGTGTTTTAAAGCCCTTATACAAGCATGTTGCGTCTGTAGCTTGAATTTTAAGCATGCTTTACTTGTTGTCTTGCGTTAAAAATAGTCCTGTTCCTTGGTACTAGTTCTTACCTAAAGCAAGACTTAAGAATGAAAAAGATGTGTTGCATAACGCTTGCTTGCATTTGTATTATTTTAGTTACACACCCAATAGTTACTCTGGCACTTAGAGCCTATTTAAACTGACAGAAGAGAAATGTTTCTAAATGTTGATGTCTGGGCCTGCCTTGCCCATCCTGCAAAGTGATTTGAGAAAAACCAAAAAAAATTAATGTTTTTGCAGTGATGGAAAACAACCCAGGATGGTTTTCAGCAAAGAAGGAAAGGAAAGAGGCTTTCAAAAGCATTGTCTTGATGAAATTAAAGTCATCTGTCAACAAGTTTCTGTGAGATCGGCCCATCTTGTCCCTGAAGACGATGCTTTGTGACTGACCATATGCTGAGGCTTGTCGTTGTCGTCACTCTTTAAACTTTGTGATGGATAAGAATCAGAACATTTTAAAATCAAGACACAAAGGAACAAAATCCAAAGTACTGCATGTACTTTGGTAGAAATCTAGACTCAGAATCTGATAAAAAATGATTTCAGATAAAGTTTTTATGGTTATGGACTCTGCTGTCGTCATGAGTGCATTGCACTTTAGTGCAGCCACTGACAGACATTGTTTTCTTAACTGTTTGTCATGTGGTGTGAAAAGCAGCAAGCCCCTATGATCCATTACAGTGATTAAAAACCACATCTGCATTCCTCAACTTTAAATGTGAATTGATTTAAAAAGACTGATCTGTGTTATTTACCATGCAGAGAGGCAGAGAGTTGACTGTGAGAGATAACAGTTTCAACAAGTGAAAGGGTTCAGATATTGATATATCTGAACTGGAGCAATACTTGTATGAACTAGAGGAGACCTACAGTGGAAAACATCACAATTTGCCAGCAGGAATCACTGACACCGTTCCAGATGTTTTGCATGGTGTGTGTCTCTGCTTGTGCATTTGGGTTCGCACGTACATTTCTACAGCTGCACCTCACAACATTTTTTTGTGATTGTGTCTCTGTTAACATCAAAAGATTAAGTCATTCTCTAAGAATGAGCCTTTGTCTCCTCATGTTGGAGAAATTGTAGCCAACTCCACCACAACAATCACACACAGGATGAAAAGTTCATGATAAATGTTTCCTTTATAGTGAGCTCCTGTTGCCTCTTGGCCCTGTTAATACATTCCTCTCATGCAAGTGGAAGGTCAAGAAAGTGCTATCTGCTTGTTGTTGTTTTTTTGGTTTTTTTTGTCTGAATATTTCACTTTTTTTTCTCTGCAGAGGCAATGAAGACACACCTTATCAAGTGAAACACACTATGGCCTATCCCAAGAGCAAAGCCAAAGCAGAGAAAATTGTTCTTGAAGCCAATGGCACCAAGGTATGATTTATTTCACAATATTTGTTTCACAAACAAGAGAAAGAAGCAAATCACTTTTGTTTTCCTTGTGGTGCACATACTGCATATTTATGGTGGTAATGTGGTAATGGTTTAGAACCAAAATCCACTGAGGCCAGTTTATGAAGTCATATTTACTGTAAAGTGTTGAGTACCCTTTGAAGGGGGCAGTAAGAAAGCAAAATAATCCGAATCATCTTAACTGCGGAGTTAAAACCACAGAAACAGAATTGAAAATGAGTGTTAATGTAATTATTTCTGCAAGTGTTTCTTATTATTTCTGCAAGCTGCAATGCAGAATGTTTGATCCTCAATGCATGAAAAATGGACGACAAAATGTGAAAGCTTAAAACTGGTTTTGCTTGTGTTTGGAACAAAAGAAAAGAAAATAAAACTAAAGTTTTTGGGGAGTTGTTTCTAAAGCAACCTTACCACAGGATTCCAGGCCATCTCCTTTGTTGCTGTGGTGTCATTTCTGCTTTTTACAAAAGTATCCTTAAATCATCCCTTTGACCCATTTGGGTTTTTGTTTCTTTTGCATTTTTGATTTGATTCCAACTCTCTATATTGGTTTTGTGTCTTGTCTAGGTGAAAGGAGGGAAGTGTTTATACACCTGCTCACTGAGGCCGACGGGGATCTACGGGGAGGGACATCAGCTGATTAAAGACTTCTACCAGCTGGGAGTTCAAAGGGGAGGCTTGATTATCGGGGGTATCCCAGACCACATTGAACATGGGCGAGTCTATGCAGGTAAAACTCTAAAACATTTGTCAAGTCTTGGTCTCTCATTTTAAATAGAGTTGTGGGGTTTTTTTTGTGTGTCTGTACTTTTTTCCCTCATTGTAGCCAAAAAATCCAACCTCAGTTCTATTTTTGTCTGAAAAAATACTTTTCTTTTTGTCTTAAAGCAAAATAAACAAAACTGCAATTTTGAATGCATGAATGCTTTGTTTCAACCAGGACTAAAAGCGGAAGCATATTTCTTATGCTGAAGCCACTTCCTTCACATTTTACAGGAAGTTTGAAGATATCTACACCTGATACAGTTCCTTGTATTCTAAGTTCATGCCATGACAGTTAAAAGAAAAACCTGATACTGACTCTTAAGCAGCTGTTGAGCAGCTGATACGCCATGTGGACAGCCTTAACACTTTTAAGTCATAGCAGCTTTTAGTTTGACCAAATAAGTAATCATCAATGTCTAATATTTAAGTATTTCAGTTTATTTATAGCACTTAATTATTACAAAATACGTGGGTATGAAATCATACAAGCTGGATATTTGACTTATTGAGGAAAGCATTTGACAAACCTTAGGTATTTTGTCATCTGATGTATTGTCATGTCAGGTCAACATGGTCAGAGGTGTAAAGTATCTGGTCTATTACTCGAATTTTATATGTAATGATAAATACTAATACTTGACTTAGTTATTATTATGATGTTTCAGATTTAATGTTCATGTGCCAGTGATGCATTTTCCCAAATTTGGGGACATGCAATGAATGACTGAGTGGGTAAATTTTCATCAGTGATTTTTCTACTTTTGAAAAACACATTTTCCACACTGATTTGCTGTTTTTATTCCTCATGAATTGAAACTCTGCACTTATGCAGTAATTGGCATAGCAGCTCTTAATAGCAATTGTTATTAGTAAACATTTGTTTTGTTAAGAAGAATCACAAATTCTTAATTAAAAAAAAAACACGCCTTTTCTCCAGTGTACATATTATCTTTAAGAATTCAAATACATTTTATTGTCTTAGGTATTTCTACTAAGATTCAGTTTCGGAAAAGGTCATCTGTTGCTGTGTCTAACGTTCACCCATTTGTTTGTTGCTAGGCAACGTGGCCTGGATGCATGTGCTGGCAGCCCAAGCCCTGAGAGAACGGCCTCACAAAGTCGGGGGTGAAGCCTTCTTCTGCTACGATGAGTCACCCTACAAAAGTTACGAAGATTTTAATCTGACGCTGCTCTCTGCGTTCAACTTCAGAAAGGCCCGGATGCCCGCTGTGGTGCTCTGGTTCCTGGCAATGTTTAACGACATCCTCCGCTGGGTGTTGAGCCCCGTGTACAACTACACGCCACTGCTGAACAGTTACACCTTGGCCGTAGCCAGCACCACATTCACAGTGAAAACAGACAAAGCCCAAAGGTATTTTGAATACCATCCCCTATATGATTGGAATCAGTGTCTAGCCCGTACACAGAAATGGATCAGCACATTCCCTTCAGATAAAACCAAAGACTCTTGACCGCATATTATCAGCTGCCCATATAGACGAGCAGGTTCCCATATTTAATTTCATTTCACTGTTTATTTTGAACAGTAATGGACATATGTATGCAGAAGAATCATGTTGTAAGAAACTGCTGTTCAAAATTAACTGGGATGAAGACAACGAAGACAGGTTCCCACATACCAAAGTGTAAGCTTAAAGAGAAAACAATAATATCCAAATAAAAAATAGAAAGAGAGTGGGAAAATATCTTTTGTGAAAAGGGGCGGGGCACTATCAGACCTGGTGCATTTATGAAGGGGTGCTTTTCTGAATTTCTTATAAAAAGAAGTGACTCTTTGCAAATATGCTAATTTTGCATGTATGAGCTTAGTTCCAAAGCTACTCACTCAGCTTCAGATACAGGTCCAGTATTACAGTAACAATGACATGTGTCAGTGTTTATAGCTTGGTTATGAAATTTCAAGTTAATGAGACATCTGTTAGAGAGGATGCTATATTTGCTATTGCAGTCACCAAAGGATGATGCACTAGTATTTCAATACAAACTCTCAACATAAGATTGCCCAACATCACCATTCATGCATCCTGTATTATGCAAGTTTATGACAAAGTAAAAGGAATTGAAAAGCTCCTTAATCTGTTTATAATATTTGTGATATAATAGAGTATTTTATGTATGTATTATGTTTATTTGATTGTTTATGATTTTAAATAAAACATATTTTATGTATAGGTTTTTTTGTTTGTTGTTTTTTTTTTTTTTTTAATTCTCCAGCATAACATTACCACGTTTATACGTCCAGAAACTGCTCAGGTGATGGTATTCCTATTTGGCATCTTGTTCTGCTTCATCTCCTCTGGTGTTCCTCAGGTCAGCTCCCAGGTCATCATCTGGAGACACTTCACAGTTGTGGTTATTTACAGATTGTGTTTTATCAAGTAGCATGTCAACATCACAGCAGAAGTTTGCGCTGCCTGGAAACCCACTAAATAACCTTAAATATTTATGTGTGACTCTACATTTCCATAAGACAGCTTGTTTGTATCTCTCTGGTTGACAATGGTAACAAGCAGGCCAAAGGGCTGAGTCCCTTTCCATGTTCTTGTAGAAACTTGTCATGGAAGAGCCAGCTGGATAACATTTGTCTGACTAAGATGACTTAAAGGGAATTTCTTTCTTGAAAAAAATTGACATGGGTGTTCCCCCACTGTTGAGGTTTTTTTTATAATCGCAACACAGGCACGCCTGTAAGCGGAGACATGACACAATCTCAAACAAAACTGTTGGTACTTTTTTAGTGTTCAAATAATGTTTTTATAGATTGCTATATCTACATCATTATATAAGCAGTTCAGGACATGAACGTGAGCAGAAAAAGTGAAAGTGAAGTTTTTACAGTGCTTCCCAACAAGAGACCACAGTTTGTAAGGGTGGAAAGTTGTGGTATTCATTGGTGCCTGATATGAAGCTGACTTCAGGGAACTGGTAACTTTGTGGGGTGGTGAGGAAACAATGACCTCATCTTGAACATGAACAAAACAAGAGATGATTGTGGATTTTAGGATTAGGGTCTGCATATCTTCTGTAAGTCTGTTGTAGAAAGGGAAATCAGCTATGCAGCCCTCTGTTGTTGCTGAACAAACTAGTCAAGAAGGTTGGCTCTGTGCTGGTGACACCTCTGGATCCCCTGGAGCTGATTGTCCAGAGAGGAATGCTGCACAAGATGCTTAATATAACAGTCAAATCTTCCCATCCTCTGCACAACAGAGTGTGCTAAGTGAGAGGCTTCTTCAGGTCCACTGTAGGGGATACAGATCATTCCTGCCAGGAGCCATTGCCCCCCAGAACAAGACCATAAATGACTGCTGAATAATTCTGCTAAAGAACAAGAAGGGATATAAAGCTACTACAATAATTCAATTACCCTTTGGGGGTTAAACTATTTTTCACTATTATTCTGTAGTCTAATTACAGTTGTCTTCCAGTAAGTATAGATATTATTTTAAAGGACGCAAATACAATCCTGTCTCTTCATAAACCTGTTTATTAGGGGAGCAATGATACAAAAAATTCATGGTTGGATATCTTTTCGATACAAAAAACAAAACATTTTCATGCCTTTTTAAAGCCATTGTCCTTTTGTCCTCAACAGCTTGCCATCAGGATCAGACTCAACATGAAAACCAAGTACTATACTTCCAAATCATCACTACACAAGTTAATAAAATAGATAAAAAAAAACTCAATATTCGATGCATAGTGCCCATGGCTCGATACACACCCATATGGTTCGGTTCGATACGAATACAAGTATTTGCACTCCTACTGTTTATATATGTATGTGTGTTTATTTATTCACTCAGTTCAATACACCTCTTCTCATTTTTTTTTTATTGTCAGCCACTGAACTGTAACCCAGCTGTAACCATTATGATCATTTTTAAACTGGTTCCAGTTTCTATTGACGTTTTATATGTGCTTTGTGTACAGAATTTCGTTCTGCAAATGAAGTTTTGTTTTCATTGTTGTTATTTTACTGAATGACAATAAAGGGTTCTGATTCTGTTTTTTAAGGGGACAAAAATTAAATCTCTATTATTCAAATAATGAAATTCTAAGATAAAAAAAAAACTGGTAAAGTTAGGTTTAGGTCAAGACAATAGGGGGGGGAGTTGTAGCCAAGTATGGCTAAGACTGGGGTAGGTCTCTAGAAGATGAATGAGACAATAACCTTTCGAAAGTCATGGTAACATTTTGTTTTGGTTTTTATCTCCATGGAGCCGCTTCTTGCCATTGTGGCGTTTGCGCGCCATCTAGCGCATTGAGTGTTGGCTACATTGAGGTAATTTACGATATTTCCCTCTGCTCTCAGTCAAAAGGTCGCATTTATCATTCGCCAGTTTTCTTTTAAAGAAATAACATTTGATTATTAATCTATTTCAGCAGTATCCAAGGAATGTGTTTTAGCAACTTGAAACATCAGCATTAATAAGTTTCACGGTAAATATTTCCCATGACAGATAAAAAAAAAAAAAAAATCCAACAAAAGCTGAGTAAAAACATTTCATACAGTCGACAGTACAGTTCTGCTATGTGGAAGGGAGGCTCCTGTACGTGTGCGTGCCCGACTACATCCACGAGAACACGCACGTAGCTGTCAGTAGGAAATGCAGTTAGTCCGTGTTGGATGGATGCACCCCTACCGCTATGCCTGGATAAATGAATCACACCAAATTCCTTTGGTTTAGTATAAAAAGTGTAGCCAAGGGGGTTACTTTGAATCTGTGGTAATGGATGTAGCGAGTTCGCATGTCTAGACATTCTGCTAACTAGCTAGGCTAGCAGAAACAGAACACTAACAACGCTAATGCTAATTGTTACATTAGGCTAAAATTAGCTAACTTAGCTAGCTTGTAACTTAGCTAGCTAGCTTGCTGATTGCAGGACGTTTGCTGTTTCAATTGCTCACGCCGTTCAGCGGTTTTTAGTCTGGTCTCGCTCTTTCGTGTTATCAAACGGGGGAGGTTGTGGAACCGGAGCTGTGGCGGGGGGACGTGCCTACAGGAACCCCCTGGCTATCCAGGCGGACGAATCGCCGTGACACGTCGGTTGGAGGTGAGTTACATTGCGGAGATGAAGTTATAGTTGACTGGGGCACTCGGCAGGACAGGCCGTGGACGCTGCCCCGCCAGGGCCTTGGCAGGCAATGAGGGTGTTAACTATTAGCCATTAGTATTCCGTTGCCCCTGAATCGGGAAGTTGAGTCGCCTCGGCCTCTAGAGAAGATGACAACAAAGAGTGGTACTAGTCAATGCTACACTGACATATAACTGATAGCTGCGCGTGGAAGAACCACTACAAACATGAACCTGCTTTATCAGCTAAATGCTGGCTCTCCACGGTTGCCTGGTGCTTTGTTGATGATGTTACATACCAACGTTTATGCCAATGTGCATCTGTAGATGGATTGGTTGCCAGTGCCACAGCTTTGTCAGCTACGTTTCTGGCACTCTGACTTGCTCATCGTTGTTGTATAACTGTGGTAGATGGGCATAATTAAATGTTTTACGCCTTTTAATTTTTATTTGTCATCTTTGCTGTGGTCTTTTATATATTATACTATTGTGATTTAATTGTAGTTCTATAGCAAAAGAGGAAATACTGTTTGTGCCATCGGTTGTCTGAACTTAGAATTTTTTCAGAAATTTGTAAAATTTTTCTCAGAGGATTAATAGAGAATATTTCAGTTAATTTAAAACAATATATTATGATATAGCACAATAATTGAAGGAATAACTTGGTTGTATGTGTCAATAAATTATATACATGAATATTCCATGTTGTTGTAGACTTTGCTAATACTTAAAATGAAATAGCCTGTGAGTAAATAGCTTAAGGTCACCAAGAGTGCAGGATTGCAAAGTAAGGTTGTCTGTTTAACTATTGCATTGTAGTATTTATTCTGACTCTGTATACCTGAAGGATGATTAAGAATGTGGAAGGTTTTTTTATATATATATATATATATATATATATATATATATATATATATATATATATATATATTGCTATTGCCAGGACTGGATGGACATTTCCACTATGACTAAAGAAAGCTCACCTTTTTTTTTTTTTTCTTTGCTTCTTAAGGAGAGATCAGAGTGGAACAATGGCTGAACTCTCCACCTTATCCCCATCACCACCTGCACTGAGTGATCCTCATGCAGCTCCATCTTCATCAGCTCACTCATCTTCGAGTAATCCTGCTTCAGAGTCTGTCAAGGAGGTGGTCATACCCAAGTCCTCCCTTTACAATGACAAAGCTTTGACTGGAAGCACTCCCACAAAACTCTCAGGGAGTTCACCCTCATCTCTCCATCTGCCCTCAAGTCCCACAAAACACACTGCTGAGACTGCCCTCCCATCACTGGTACCCGAGGCTGCTCCTCAAAGAGAGGAATTGGCAGGGAATGAAGCAGAAACTGGAGCTCATGTTAATAGACAGGAGACAAGGAATCCAGGTGCTACAGAGCTCTTGAATACTGAAACGTCTGAATTTGCAAGTGAGCCCTCACCTCCAAGAACAGTGCTACAGGCATCACAATCTCCTGATCCAAGTCCTGGTCCAAATCTGTACCCTGATGTGCATGTCAACAACAACCCAAACTCCGTCATGGATGATGGTCAGCTTACAGTGGGTCAGTCTCAGATGAGTGCTGACTCCAATCCCACACCTGCTCCCTCAGCATCATCGACAGCTGATGAGGAGAAACCTCAGCCACTCCAACAAGCACAAAAACCTCAAAGTGAGCCTCCTCCGCCTCTTTCCCCTAAGCACGACACCTCCAGCGAAGTCAAGGGAGAACTGTTTGCTACCCCAACCAGAGTTGGACCCCCTAGCCCAACTGTCCCACTGATTCATGAGCCAACCATACCGCTACCAAACCCCAATCCACGGCCAGCCCCTGACAACCTCAGCTATCTAGAATCAGCCAGCCTGATGTCGGGAACATTGGAGTCCTTGTCTGGATTGGGAGAGGATGGGAGCTCTGTGGGCTCAGACTCGGAGATCAATGGCCTGACTGTGAGACGTACTGATAAATACGGCTTCCTGGGTGGGAATCAGTATAGTGAAGGAGGGTAAGTAGTCATAGGACATTAACTAATCATTTACACTCCCTGTTATTGTGCAAAATTCTTATCACAGTTACTCAGTTTTATTATGCTGGGAGCTAGATTTAGAACATTTTTAAGCACTGATAAAAAAAAAGGCTTTCTGAGGAAAGTAAAAGAAAAAAAAAAGATGTTTTCTTCTGTAATGTTTTCTCCAGACAAGTCTCTATTTGTAATATGAACCTATGATTTTCAGGTACTAGCTCATCTTTAATCCTTTCTATCAGTCAGTTTGCTTCTTCTGACCATAAGAGGCCATTCTTTCTTTTACGTCTCAGATTCTTTTTCCTGTATTCCTTTTCTTTTCTGCTGCACTAAACATATCTGTCCGTCCTTTATCTCCCCTTGGTCTGACTCAGATAATGCTGAGAGTGCTTTTGTGACTCAGATTGTACTGACTCTGTGTCTCTTTGGTGTCATCCCTTCAAACCCACAGGCTTTTTTCCTCTCTCTTTTGGTCAGATTTCCGTTCTGTTAATCTGACAGGCTAATTGCACTTCCACTGATAAATAATTAATATTCTATTGATGTTACCATCAGCAGTGACTGTGCACTCTAGATACTGCTGAGGATGTTTTGTAACTGAGCTGTAATTTAGCATAATATTGTGCAAATGACTGAAAGTGTAGTAATTACCTCTGTTTCAATGGAATTGCTGATATCTGAATGCAGTAATTAAGTGGTGGGGGTGGGGAACAACTTTCTAATTATGCCAGAGATGAAGTAATTATTTATTACTCACTATTTTGCAGTGAAAAGGAAGTTAGAGTTGAAGTTGCCAGGCAGAGGGAGATGAAATGGCTTGATATGTTCTGCCACTGGGATAAATGGATCAAACATCGTTTCCAGAAGGTATGACTAAAGTAGTAATTCTGTGTGATTTAAAATGATATCTACAAGTTAATGACATTTTTTTGAATGTTTTCTGGATGATCTTGAATTTATTATCTTTGACCTAGGTGAAGCTGCGCTGTAGGAAGGGGATTCCATCCTCTCTGAGGGCCAAAGCCTGGCAGCTACTATCCAACAGCCAAGACCTTCTAAATGCCAACCCTGGGAAATTTGAGGTAACACTTTTAAAAAGAAACAAATAAGCTTTTGTAGTTGTTGAACAGTGAGCATAGTGAATGAGCCATAATACTTTGATTTAGTAACTGGCTTGAAGTTAGGACCTTTCTAGTGGGGATCTGCAATGAGAAAAGCAATTTCAGCTCCAGGGGTTCTAAAGGGGCGCAGGCGCGGACAAAGTGAGCTATAAGCTTCTTATCAGGACCAGTAATCCTGCCTGTCAGGGACTTGCCTCTTTGTCCAAGCTGGAGGGTCTAGCCTTGTCTGGGACCCAACAGTTTGCTTACTTTTGCTCCTTTTATATGAGGAAAAAGTTTTCTTCTTCTGTGCAATTTGCAGTTCACTGTTTGGATTTTTAAGTTTATTTCCTAGAGAGATTTGCAGTGTAGCTTACTTTGATGGGCAATTTATGGCATTGACAATTAGCTCCTCATATTGTTAAGAATAAATCTTTTTCTCCTTTGTTTTCTGCCACAGGAACTGGAGAGAGAGCAGGGCGAGGCTAAATGGCTGGACATTATAGAGAAGGATCTCCACCGGCAGTTCCCCTTTCATGAGATGTTTGCTGCTCGTGGTGGCCACGGGTAACATTACCCACACAGTGAATGTTCATGATTGATGGAAATTTCAGTTTTTTCTGCGCAATGTTAACATCTTCCCAGGCTGCCAAGGCACTTTCACAGCCCCCCAAATATGTTTACAGCCAGCTTGCATATTAACATAGTAATGTTTTTATTCAGAAAAGTCTAATTAATGTAGATTTGTAGGGCTGCATGCAGGACGTTGACACAGGAAGTGTTATTAGTTAAAAACCTGCACTCTGAATACTATGAGCAAATTTTAGGTAATCATTACTTCATGAGGTTTTGTACCACTAACAATACAGAATAGTAGCAGAACTAACATGATCACACATTTATACTGGTAAAGCATTTTGAGAATATGGTTACTTGAATGATTATATATACATTCTGTTGAAAATTACATGAAATCAGCTGGATTAGTTTATGGACATGGAATTTTTACACTAAAGTCCAATTTGCTGGCCTTCTAGTAACGTTCATGCTTGTTCCTGCAGGCAACAGGATTTGTACCGAATCCTGAAGGCCTACACCATCTACCGGCCTGATGAGGGTTACTGTCAGGCCCAGGCTCCAGTGGCTGCAGTGCTGCTCATGCATATGCCTGCTGAGGTGAGAAGTTCTCATGAAATAATGTAGAAGATGAAGTGGTGCTAATTCTACAGTAAAAATGTGATTACTTGAGAAAGCTTTGTAAAGATGAGCAAAATGAAGTTGTTTTTCTTTCTTTTTTAAAAAATTCAGATTCCTTTTTTGAAAAGTAAAAAACAAGTTAAAAGTTTATTTAGAGAGCTATAAATCAATTAGCAGGTATTCACTGTTACTACTTGGGAGCAGTGTTGGCTGGTGACTACACAGATCTGTAATCTGACCCCCTGATATCAAGGCTCTCTCAGTTCCATACATATATTGGTGTATTCTGTATGCTGGTGGGAATTTTAAAGAGTTTAAAGATGTTTATTTTTTTGTTGCCATGGCCTGGTATACATCCGTGTCTTTACGAGAACACAGGAAGGCTGTGTATGCAATAACTTTTCCCTCATTTTTCTGAGCTCAACAAGCAAATATTTGTCTTTTTAAATATACAAATTGACTTGAGCCCATGAGCTCTGCTGATCAAACTATCTTCTGTTTTGTTTGTAGGATTTTTAGCTATTTTATGTTAATTTTATTCTGGTCTGTTTGACCAAAATGGTTGCCTTATTGGTTTGTGCTCTGCCTGGAAGTATTTGATTTGATTTGATTTTGGTGTGGACACATAAAAGAATAGTGAAATGATAAAATTTATAGGTACTACTATGCACATATTTGTGAATAAAAAAAAAAAAAAAGGGAAATATGAATGCACATGCTTTAACACACCAACCTGAGGGTAACATTGAAACAGCATGTGCAGATTTTTCCCAACCTTTAAATGATGTATATTTCCTGTTTTTCAGCAAGCTTTTTGGTGCCTCGTCCAGATCTGTGAGAAGTATCTTCCTGGCTACTACAGTGCCGGACTGGTGAGTGTGTGAACACACCGTCTGTCCTCATCCTGTCAGTGTTTGTTTCACGTTAACATGTCATTTCTTCCTTTTAGGAAGCAATTCAGCTTGATGGCGAAATCTTCTTTTCTCTGTTGAGGCGCACCTGCCCAATGGCATATCGTCATCTGAAGAAATTCAAGATTGATCCGATTCTCTACATGACTGAGTGGTTCATGTGTATCTTCTCACGTACATTACCATGGTCCAGTGTCCTGCGAGTATGGGACATGTTCTTTTGTGAAGGTATAACTCATCTCTCCGTAGTTAACGGCCAGCTCTGACTGGTGGTAAATTATCTAAATATAAGTTTACTTCTAAAAGAATCTTGTTAACTGCATGATGCTGTAACATTATAACTTTTCAGATTTATATTTTGTTTTGTTTTTTTCTGTGGGTTGACTGAAACCTTATTTATGTTTTGGTTGTAGGGGTAAAGATAGTATTTCGTGTGGGCTTGGTGTTACTGAAACAGATGCTTGGCTCTGTTGATAAACTGCGAGAACTTCAGGGCATGTACGAGACTATGGAGCGTCTTAGAAACATCTCACCCGACACTATCCGAGAGGACATACTGGTACAGGAGGTGAGTTTCTTTGTCTCACACTGAGCATCCAAACTGATCCTGGTTCTCTTTTTACTCAGAGACACGAGTTATGAGTCACTTTGTCATGTAGTGCCCAGTCTAAAACTCTTCACTTCCTCTATTTTTTTCGCCCATGACTGACATGTTGATGTCCAGGTCATTATGCTCCCAGTGACTGAGGCTCTCATCGAAAGGGAGTGCAGCGTTCAGGTGAGGAAATGGAGGGAGTCTAGAGGGGAGCTGACACACCAGCCAGGCCGTCGACTCCACGGTACAAGAGCCATCTATGAGTTCAAACGTCGTGCTACCGCCATCAGTTCTGGTGGTAGCTTCTCATTCCTTGGAAGCCCAGTCCCACCACCAGGACCCCTCAGGGCCTCTTCCAGCCTTCTTTCTCTTCCTGGCTTCCGCAAGTCAAAGGCTCCGTTCCACTCTCAAGCTAAGACGGGCTCCTTTTCAGGACCATCAGGAGTCGAGGCCCTGCCACCTCGCTCTCCGCCTGTAGGATCATCAAGCCCAAGCCGAGGCCCCATTCACAAACCACCTATGCCTCCAGGAGCAGGTCAGAGGGCTCCAGCTCCCCATGTCCAAAGTCCCTTAGTCATGGCTGAAACTGGCTCATCCCGTGGACTGGCTCAAGCTTCAGAGGGCACATCAGCACAGAGCCAGCCTGATTCTTCAGCTCCTGTGCAAAGCACACCCCCACCTAACACTTTGTCCCCGTCTCCTATGATTGTCTCAGAGCATATTACTCCAACTATCCCCTCTCCTACTGCAAACAATGCCCCTCTGCAGCCATGTGCAGATGCACAAAAAGAGGCAGCACCGTCAGCTGATGCCGTGACTGGAGAGGAAGAAGCAAAGAAAAAGAAGAAAAGTAAAGAGGAAAAGAAGAAGGAGAAGGAAGATGAGAAGAAAAAACTAAAAGAAAAGAAGGAAAAGGAAAAGGCTGAAAAGGAGAGGCTCAAGAAGGAGAAAGAGAGGCTAGAAAAAGAGAAAAAGAAAGGGGCGAAGAAAAAAGATAAAGGGGGAGCAGAGGGGGAGGACAAAAACGGAGCTGCAGCAGGGAAAGATTCGGCCTAGTTTTCACCCTGTCGTTCCAGGATAATGAAAAGGGAGCTAAACAAGAAAGAGGTCAGAGGAACAAAAGACCTCCAGAAAACAGAGCAATTAATAAAAAAAAAAAAATGGGATGGCTTCCTGTGTAACACATCATTTTAAAGACTTAATGTAGTTCAAGGACTCTGATGGAGAAGAGAGGATCATGGTTTTAATAGCACCTCGAGGGTCATTTGCCCCTTCACTCAATGTTTTTTTTTTTTTGACTGAGTTTTATTGATGTGGGACAAATATCCTTTTTCAACTGGAGCACAGGCTGTGAATATAAAAATTTCCTCCGAGATTTAGTCATTATCCATTTAATTTTTTTTTTTTCTTATTTTTAATAGATTGATGGCAATTGCTCGAAAAACATCTGTGCAAGGGATTGATAAACTGAACAGTTTCAGAAATAGTGCCATAGCTTGTGTAAATTAAGTCTAGTTATGATGTATAGGATCTAGTCAACACTCCATACGTCCTGTCAAGTCTTATCTGTGGACAGGTTTCCTGGATATCTGGGGGAGAGGGGGGGGCTTTGAAGTCATCTCAAATGCAGGCACTGAAGACAGAAATGTAGTTATGTTGTTGAGGATGTATTTATTGTCTTGTTAAATATTGTGTGTGCGTGTGTGTGTGTGCCTTAGTAGTATTGTGAAATGTGTTGATGTTTTTTGTGGTCTCCCTATGCCTGCTTTTTTTTTTTCTTTTTCTTTGGACAAACTGCCATTGAATCCTTCGTGTTTCTTTCTTAATCACTTTTTTTCTGTCACTAGAATCCATCTGATCTGTAACACAGATCAAAAGCTGGAGCAGATAAAAAGTACAACCAGACACAGACACCATGCAGCTGTGGTAATGTTTTAAAAAGTGGTTCTTGTTTTGCTTTTGTGTTTTGTTTTTCCTTAATCAAACTAACTCAAGGGGAGCATGTATAGTTTTTTTTTTTTTTTTTTGTTTTACTTCAAGCAAAAGTTTAAAACTTGCTGTGTCTGGAACTGAATTTAGCCAAACTTAGAAGCAAAGTCGTTAGTTTGCTTGTCTGAGAACATACAAGCAGTATCCATGCGCACGTCATGCAGACCAAATGACCTGTAAAATTAGTGTTAATTTGACCTAATTAAAAAAATGGTGTATGCATTTTATTTAGCCAAATTATAGAATGGGTAAGAACTTTGTTCATTTACCCATTTGGAATGTGATTTCAAGTGTTTTAAAAGAATGAAGGATATGTTTTGCACTTGTGATTTAGTCACAAACCGCCACTGAAGTTGACATAGAAACGGAGTCTCAATAGTTTTAAAATCTCTGCCTTGAGGACCTATAGGAAGCCACTTGACTGGAGGTGCAAGGTGTGCCAATGTAGCATTAACCTCTGATCCTTGACTTATGGGCAATGGTGTATTTATGTACAAAATGGTTAATTTAATCAAATATAGTATATTATGAATTATTATTTTCATTCTGACTATTTTTCTATATGAGCAAGCGATACCTGGTGGACTGGAAAGATGGCAGATTACAGAGTGTAGCTGCAGGAGGATCTTTTTCTTTTTTCTTTGCACGTCAAGTCCTCTGCTTTTACACAACAAACTTGATGCATGTCTTTGCTATTATTTAAGTTTACTGTCATTATTGGTTTGTTCAGCTAGGTTCACAAGTCTCCAGTATATTGAAGTGCAGTATTAAATGGACTTGAGTGGGAAAAAAATGGGCCTCCAATAGAACAACTTTTGAGACTAATGATGCAGAATCTGTGGGAATTTGTACTGTATGATATACTTAAAGGTGATACATGAGCTTCGATTGGCTCTGAAATTGAAGATCTTCAATATGTTTGTATCACTAAGTTGTGTTGTAATATTCATGACTTATGAACTAACTCCCTAATCTATTTACACTCAGTGTTCTGTACTGTAACTTATTTACACATACATTAAATGGCACTGGACCCCATCAGTATACAATGAATAGTGTCAGGTAGTTAGTGTAAAACCATTTGGTGGCAAAAAACAAACATTGATGCTCTTTAACTGTACTGTTTCATAGAAAATAATTAGCAGGATTTCAACATAATTGTAGCCAGCTTGTCCTCCATATTCATTTTTTTCCACTTGTTCTGGGTCTTTACAGGGATGTCATTTAGATGCGTAAGTGTCACATATAATCCCTTCTCTATTTTGACATCACCATGGACACAGATTAGTGTTAGAGTGGTTTACCCCAACACATCTATGCAAACCCTCCTCCATCATGACTGTTGGTGTGTGTGGTGACAGTAGCACTGATCGAATCAGAGCAGTGGCATAGAAAAATTAATTCTGTGCTTCAGTTGATGTTTTTGTTTTTTTTAAGGACACTTTCGGGGCAAAGGACTATGACATTTAATGAGCAATACCTCCTCGCATCCCACGTCTTGATGATGGTGTCATCTCTTTGTTAAGACAGCTGGAGATGTGGTGATCAGATGAATCTGCAACTAGATTCAGCACTTAGCTCTGCAATATCGAGGACAAATTAAGAAGATCAATTTCTATCCTCTTGTCCTTTGTGCATTTCTTTATTAATGCTTGATTGGGAATGACTCCAACAAGGCAAATACTTCAAAAAAAGTGTCTCTGTTGTTTTGTTTTCTTACCATGCCATTATTTCTTCTGTCTTTAAGTTTACACGTCACTCTCTCACTCTCTGGCGAAAGTGAAATAAAATCATAGCTAAATTAATTCATTCCTTCAGATTGAAAATTGTATTTATAATTAATGACAATAATGACATTTGTGATGAGTAATAAACCATAATATATTAAATCAAGTGTGTTTTTTTTTTTTTTTGCCTTCCTTGTTGTGGAGGATGATCAGGTTGGATTTGACTGCTCTGATTAATAAACAACAGCCATGATGAAGTATTCAGTCTTGGTATTTTGTCTGCTTAATGTTACTTGGTCATGTGTTTTTTACTTGCTTTTAAAAGCTCTTAGGCACCACTGTGCACATACTTGTAGGTATAAAGAAACCCCACTAGATGTCACTATGGGTATACTAACAGGATTCCACTGTTGGGTTCCTCACACCCAGCCCCACAGAGCCACTGAGCAGACACACTATTGTACAAAAGGCTGGTGATTTTATTCACATTTTGTCCCTTTTATTCATGACAGAGGAAAGGCAAGGAAAGTTGAGTGTCTGGATTTGAGACGGCTTATGGAAAATAGATGATTTGGTTGAAGCGAGAAGGAGTGGAGGGAAAGAAATCGAAGACTTTAATGTTTTCTTTCGCCCCTTTCTCTCCTCTCCTTCAGTCTCTTGTTTTCACATTTCAAGGGAAGAAAGATGTCATCACTTTAAGGATGCAACTTTTTTTTTTCCCTGGATATGAGGATACTCTCCCACATCTCACTGCTTCTACCCAAGAGGACGTCTTCAGAATTTGGAATGAGGTCCTCGTGTTTGGTGAACCCCTTCAAAAAAACCTGCTTCCCTTGCAGATGCTGAGGGAAGCAGAGGGATGTGTTTTGATTCACACAAACGCCTCAGAGGCTGAAGTGACAGGGTAGACAGAGGTGAAGAGGGAAAGTGAGGTTGTTTGAGGAAAGCTTGATGTTGAAAATGATGTTACAGGATAATTTTATTGAAAATCATCCCTATTCCCCACAAGCAAACATAGACATCCCATGGGCACCAACCATCTCACGTATCCGACAAGTCTTTGGTTTGAACGCGAGTGGCCGAGCTCATGAGTTTTACACAGAAGGTGAGCAAGGAAGAGGAGGAGAAAAACTTAGGGGAAGGCAGAAAGCAAAGGGATAGTTGTCTTTCTTTTCTTCTAGCTTTCTCTTTACTCCTCTTTCTCCTCTCCGTGTGTGATGACGTAGCAGATGTTTTTGTAGTCTACGTTGCCAGCCACATCTGGGGGGAAGGCGGACCACATGTTCTTAATCTAAGGGGGAAAACCACAGTTGTAAACTATGAAAACCAAAAACAGTTTATGAAAAACAGATACCATATAAGATATGAACTGGCAGGTCAAATGATATATAAAACAACTAACTATAACTAACTATAAAGTGATTTGGCTCTGATGTCAAAACCTTTTGTCTTAAACAATTAATAGACAAAGAGTCTCATACACTGGGTTAAATGGATTATAAATCCACGGATAATATACTAATTTCTTCTTGTGAATGTTTTATCAACTAGGAAACAGACGAAGATTTACATGTTTCTGTGACATCAAGATCACTGCATATAGTGTGCAACAAGAAGACAACAAGAATTTTACCTCTTCTGCGGAGAACCTGTCACACTGGGTGGTCAGGAGCTCCTGGAGGCTGGAATAAGCAAAGCAAAGGATTTATGGAGTTAAGAATCTGGCCATATTAGCTGGACATGCATAGTGGAGAAAAAATCTTTTAAAAAACTCCTTACAATTCCTTCTTGATGCTTCCAGTAGCCTCAGGGTCCAGGACTTTGAAGGCGGCGAGAATAACGTCCTCGGGGTCGGCACCTGACAAGGAAGAGAGGATGAGATGGGTTAGACATACCCAGAAGAGAAGAGTTGGTTATTTACCACCACTCCTGACTGAATGCACTCAAAAATCTAGCTATTCTTATATAATTGATCCAAAGGCACATTTATAAAAGAAAAGTTCAAAGCCTACCCTTCAGCTTCTCTCCAAACATGGTGAGGAAGACGGTGAAGTTGATGGGGCCACTAGCCTCCTTGACCATTGCCTCCAGCTCCTCATTCTTCACGTTCAGTTGGCCTGAACAGTGCAGAAATTCATATCAGGAAAAGAGGCCATAAAATGTAATTCCACATGATATTTTGATTTGATTTGACTGTTTAAAACCACCTGGGGCGGGCCGGATGTGGTTTAGTCACACTTTATGATTTTTAGAAGTGTAAGCTTTCAAATGATGTCTCACACCAGTAATTTGGCCTTACAGTTCCCTGCTATTTCATTTCCATTTGGGGATGCAAAATAGGGGAGGGAATAAAGAGGGGGGTGGTAAGAGGGTATATGATTTTATTACCCGCAGCGCTATTCTTCCTGGGGTCCATATAGAGCTTTTGGTGTAGCTCTATAAGGACTCACCCATTGAGGCCAGCACGTCTCTCAGATCATCTTTGCTGATGATTCCATCTCTGTTCTGGTCAATGATTGTGAAGGCCTGGGAAGCAGAGGCGGGGTTATTACTGGAAGGAAACAGACAAATACAGCCTGTGCAGAAGGACAATTTTACAGACTTCTCTGTCAACAGTTTGTCCATTTCAGTGGCAGCTGGGAAGTATCTTTGTCACAGTCATGTACAAATGTTGTCAGTGGATCTTGTGCAAGAAAAAGGCTGCACCCAGAAAGTCAAACTTGGTCTTGAGCAGAGCAGGGGTAGCTGGCAAGGTTGCCCGATGTGCACCCCTAGTTTTTTCTTACATGTTAATTTGGGAATCTATCGTCAGCGAACAGCTGTCTGATCTACTCCAATATGGTAATGAAACTCAAGATGACCTCTTGGACTTGAACCTGAACTTATTCAATGACCTTTCATCCCACTCTCTCATCTTACCTTCTTATTTCTTACCCTCTATCTCTTACATACACTCCCACAAACTTCCCTTGAACTGGTAGCTACAAATACATCTATCTGGCTGGTATCTTTCCATCTGTCCAATGTGCTAAGATCGTCCTAATCATGATCTCATACTTTCCTAAGTGGGACTCAAGAAGCCTGTATCACTTATCACAGCAGGAATGCTTCCTCTGTTTGGGACACATATCCCTTGACATCACACTAAAACCCCAGACACCATCATTATCCTGTTTCTTCGCCCATGCTTGTGTAGAATATCATCTCCCTGACCCTAATCAACCCTACACTTGGCAACTACACTGTACTTTTACACTACTCTACCTCTACTACTTGAATTCTATTACTGTACTCATCAGTGATGTATAAAAACTTGAAGTTTCAAAATTGTTAAATGTCCAAAAAGATGTAAAGAACTCTATTTGGATGAAAAATCACTGGTCCAATTGTTCTGCTTTTGGGCTCTAAGCCCTCTGAAAAGCCTTGAAGAGATGTCTAAATGACAGCTGAGCAGGAGGTTAAAGGTGAGCAAGATATGGAGAGCTTCAGATGGCGTCAAAATTTCAGCACTCCCCTTAACGACATTCTCATACTTATTAAATCGTCAGGGGAGAAGAGGAGGCATGCAAAAAAGCAACTGCTGTGAAAGCAGATCCAAAGGCTGCTGAAGCCGACACTAATTTAGACCATTTAGAAAGGCCTCATCGAACTTTTAGTAATGGACAATTATACATTTCCCGGGCCTCGGCTGATTCTAAAATGAATGATGGTGATTTGTCACCGCGTTTTAAAACAACCTCACCTCTTTGTACTCCTGAATCTGGCTCTGCTCAAACATGGAGAACACATTGGAGGAGCCGCCGTCTCCTGCTGCTGCCCTCCTCTTGGCCTTCTTGGGTGCCTGGAGGACAAACACATGGAATCTTGAAATAAATTTAGGATGCTGATGACAGTTGTGCTCACAGCTATTTTCTTTATATTAATTGATATATTCCTTCACATACCTACCAAAAATATATTTTTTCCTTAAGAAAGCTCTTTAATTTAAACTTTTTAACTAAAATCCTATTAAATTGTGACAGAAATGCACTCTCACAAGTTCAAGTGCAATCTTCAGCTAGTTAAAAATCTATGCTCTGACTACAAATATAAGATTTACTCTATTTTTATTTATATATTGTTGCTTTAGTATTTTTTCTCAACATCAGGTCTGATCAAGTCACATTTCTCAATAAAACCAGAACTGACAAACAACAGATGACCCAAAGCACACAAACACCTCAAAAAAAGCATCAGCACAAACTGTAGTTTTCCACAAAAATATCCACAAAAATGTCCAAAATGTATTGATTGAGCTACTGGAAATTCTATTTCAAACCATGATTGACAAAAAGAAAAATAAATCCATGGGGTGGGTTTGATTCCCTCTGTCGATATTTCCATCAGCAGAGTGGAGAGATGCAGGCACCCTGGTACTCACCATCTTGAGACGTTAAGAGTGGAGGTTTGGATGATCAAGAAAGACAAGACAGTGTGAACCCGCGTTATACGAATATCTCCGGGGGCTTATATACTCCTCTGTAGGCCGGTCTATCTTTAGCCGCAGCTTCAAGTTTGGATGGGGATAAAGAACAAAAAAAAAAAAAAAGAGGGTGTGAGAGAGGATGGTCAACTATGAAGCGATGGCAAAAGTGAAGGAGACAGAATGGCGGGACAGCATATCACCTTACAGGAGATCAAAAATAGACTCAGGAGTCTTGGAATTAAGTAAACCTGATAGCTGAGGGACCATGCTGCAGGTTTGCAGTCTCACGTGGACTAATAAGGACATTCAGGGCATAGATGCTTCGTTGGACCACTGGACACAGTCCCTCCACCCTCTTTCTGTCCACCATCATCTGCCGGGACCAGTCCCTCACTTTATTTTTGGTCTGTGATGTCCATTGCAATGTTATATTTTATACCGACAGCAACTGATGCAGCTCTTACCCTGTACGTGCACAGCTCTGCACATACAGATGCAATGTAATGATGCATGTGCCAATGAGATTCCCTGATAAAAGTGATGATAGGGGCAACTTAGGAGGATCAGATATGTACTACAGCACAAACAGATCTGATTCCTTATTAAAATTAAACTATGCTTATCTTAACACAAAGAGAAAAAAAAAAACAAAGAAAACATGAGAGAATCAGTTTTCTGTCTGGTCTATGCAATGAAATGCTTTGATTTACATGCAGCATCTTGAAATAACAGTATATTTAATGTGTTTTTAAGTTGCAAACAGTATTATATATGCATGCTCATAGACTTACAGTATATATCTTCAAGGATAAATTTAGTCTTTCTTTGCACAATAATGCAAAAAAAAGGAATGGGATTTACTTTTTAAAAAAAGGCTTTTATATGTTAATTTAATCTACTTTATAATCTCACATTTTAAAGACTGAAATAATAGCCAAATCATCAGTTTTGTAATTTTGTTTGACATTATTGTGAGATTCTCTGACAATGAAATACAACAGAAATATAAGGATTCAAAACAAAAAGGATACGAGAGGCAAATGTCTCATAAATAAGTTAAAATAAATCTAAAACAGACACAAAACTAAATATTAATTGAAAATATAAAATATGACTGCACTCTGTAATGTCACATCTTATGACAACTTCATTAGCAGTCTCATTTTTATACAAAAAGTCATGAAATTGTAATCATAACAAGAATCTATGGCTTTTTTGTCTGTTTGAGTTGTTAAACTTGTCTAAATGATAATATGCCTGATGAGTGAAAGCACTCTTAAAATTTGGCTGTGGTCCTGCTTTCTCATCATTGCAAAAGTGTATTTAGTGTGTCTCACGCCGTCTAGCCTTCATGCCCTCTCACATCCCCTAAATATAAGAGGGATTACTTGGCAGGCCGCTAGCATCAGACATTCTCAGGAGAACATAAAAGGAACAGCTGAGAGTGACCAAAATAGCTAAATAAACTTGACGGTCTGCCAACGTGCCAGCCACAGGGGGCAAGATGCCTTCCTTCATTTGTTTTTTTCCAAGGCTTTAAATCCAAATTTACCTCGGAGATAATCTGTTTTTATTTTATTAGCAAATTTGTTAATCTGGTTCATTGTATGAATTTATTTTTGCACTTTCAGTGTGAGTGTTTCTGATTCCATTAATCTTTTCTCCCTGACAGTTGATGGTGAGTGACATCTCTGTTCTTTACTGGTTTCCAGTCAAGTGCGTAGCTAAATGTTTGTGGAACATTCAGACACACACAAACTCCCTGTTCTCTCCTTGTTTCTGCTGACCTCTGACCTCTGACCTCTTTATTGGAGAAAGTAATTTATCACACCAGATATTCAGAATTTCTGCCACTGATGATGTGCCTCATTAAACACTTAAAGCACCCTGACTTGTTATATCTTTCTTTAAGATAATTAAACAAACAAACAAAAAAAAAACTTATAGTTAAACCAGACTTGAGGCACTTTGAAATGGTTATTTATCTTTTATATAAGCCTTGAAACTGAGACAAAATGAACAAGGATACACTGAGGCACTGATATTATATTATACTTTTTTTTTTTTAATCAAGTTCCCAAGTTTCCAACACTTTTTTTGATATGACACAAGTTTGTTTAATTTAAGTTTCTTAGACAAAATATTAACCCTTAACCTTAACCCTTAAACTAAGCATTGATGTCCTGCAGTGTCATCATGCTGCAGGCATGAAAGACCAATCAAACTATGTTGTGCAATTGATGTACCAAATACTATGAAAAGAATTTTTTTCACAGATTTTCAAGAAAACTGTACTAACTCACCGTGCTTCTTACGTCTTCATGTATTTTATGGATGAGTGCCACAAATGGAGACTTCTGTCTTCATCAGCATGTGTCCATAGAAACGGTGGCCATGTTGTAGATTAAATTCCAACATGAACAACAGATGAAGAGTAAAACTAGAATCAGCCTTTTAAGTTGATTAACCACAGAGTTCAAAATCATTGTGCACTAGAAGACAACTGCACTTGTGTAGCAGATTGTCATATTTATACCATTTTGAATTATGCACTTTTGACTTGACTTAAAAAAATATGTATTCAATTATCATGTTTTAGAAAGTCTGTAGAGAGGAAAATAATTCAAAGTTGTTTCTTTGTCGTTCCTTTTTCCACACAATGTGATTGACAAGCTGTCCCTTAAAACATGAGAGGAAGCCGTGGTATGCCAAACCTTTCACAGATGGGTCAGCTGGTGCTCTTAACAGACTTTTGCTTCTCGCCGTGTTTACATGCGGCTGCCATGTGGAAGTGTTTCCATACAGATGTGTGCACACCGCAGGGGGTGCTGCTGTAAAATGAGCCATCTCACCACACTCCTCTGAAGCCATCATTCACTTTCTAGATGATTGGTATGTATGTCTGTATGGTCTGGAATGTGAAGAAGCTTCCACCGTGACCTATGGGGAAGACAGGCTAAAGGAAGCTACAGTATGCTACACAGTAGACATCAGTTATGCTCCAGTGTGGTTGATTACCTACCAGCTTCAGGTTGCTCTGTTTTGTTATTTGAGTCCATCTGATTGTGTTATATCAGACAGAAGCCTAAATATGAAGGCTGCAAGCAGGTCTGGAGAATTAAGACATTTTAAAAGATAAAAAGTATTTATTTTCTTTAAGCGTTTATGCATTCTTGCTGCAAATACTGAAGGACATAAGTTTCATTAATTGGTTAAGTCTGCTTTGTCGAGTCTTGCTGTTATCTGGGTAAATCACCTGTAATCCTCCAAAACCCCAAACAATCCTTTAAAATAAATGGAGTGAAAATAAGAGATACATTGAAAATATTGTTTGTCCTATTCTTAATCCCCCTAAAATCTACAAACATTTCATTTAATATATTTTGTCCTGAATATGCACATATCAAAGAGAAAATTAATGGTGGAAGTAAATTAATGGTAATGCACTTAAAGGAGCTTTGTCTTTCACTGTCCTGTTCCACAACTACTGTGTTCTCATTATCAGTTTCCCTGATGTAGTTCAATAAATTCATCCACCCATGATAATGTGGCTGCAGCTCCCTCTACTGTTCTGCATCCTCCACGAAAACCATGCAGTTCTGGAGCTCATTGATTAATTTCAGGTTCCTACCCATCACTGTTTGAATGAAAGTCTGAAAATGGGGGAAAAAAAAAACATTTTAGAAATGTTCTCCTTTTGTCTGAAAAATAGTGAAAAAGAAAAAAAGGTTATATGTAGAAAATGTGGGGATGCATCATCTTTTCTGTCCATCAAACCAATTACTTAACCGGCTAATCATTCCAAGGTATTCTTTGGTCTATGGACACATAATGAATGTAAAAACAAAGTTTTTTTTCCCCTCACTTTGATTCCTCAGGTTGGTCATTCTCTGATATAAACAACTGTAAAAAAACAGATTTTGAGACTTACAATTAAAAAGTTAATAAGATTATGTACTCTGGAGGCTGGTTCATTATAGACTGAGACAGACTTCTTCCTACAGCAGGAAAAATGTCTTAAAGACAAAAGGCCTTTTATATAGAAATGTAAAACTGTACATCTTTATATAAAATCATGCATATATATGCATGATTTTATATAAAATTAAATATATCATGCTTATATCATCTATCATGTATATTTCCTGCAGCAAGTTATTGTGCAAATATTTTACTCATGTTTGCACTTGTGGTTTTAACAGCAACAGCAACATTAATTTTATTAATTTCTTACATTGAAAAGTGTGATATATAATACTCTGCTTAATACTGCATCAGAAACTCATCATATTATAGATTTTTCTTTTTTTAAATTGAGAGTTACTTGTGAACATTTTACGAAGAGGTTTATGTGTTCTTAAAGTACATAAGAAAAAGGTAATGTGCGCTGATGACTTTGGGTCATACTGTTGTGGTTTCCTGTACACTTAAATAGAACAGATAAGTTATTGATATATGAATCTGAGCAATGACAAATCAAAATATAATGAAAATGCCCAAGATGCAAATATATAAAAATCAGCTTAATCTGCCCTCTTTCACATTTGCGTGCTTGTTGTTTTTGCAGTAATCTCACAGTGAAAGACCATCTTATCTCACCCAAATTAAGTCTAACATAGGAAATGTGTAAGTTATTTTTAAAAAGGGAGCCTTTAGCACATAAACAGCTGTCTGGGCCTCAAACTCTGCTTATGGAAATAGAATAACTCAAAATACTTCAGATTCAGTTCTTGTTTGACACGCATGAATAATCCACCACAGTTCCTCTTTAAGAATTTTGTTTCTTTTTCAGCCAAGGTCAATAAGATCTTTATCGCTGTGCTCCTCTTGTGTCTGACGACTTCTCAGCCACTTTTCTCTTGCTTTCTTCACTTCCTGGCCATAATACTCATGAAGTTTGCTGAACTCCGCCAGTGGGTCAGACCCTACCAAAGGCCATTCACCATACAAAGGTGCTGGTCCATTAAGCGGCGTGACGTAAGCATTTCTTCTAGGCCACAGTTTGGGAGACTTTTTAGCAACCACTTTAGCTGGTATTGAGGGTGTTTGTAAAACAGAGCTGGCGCTGAAGCTTCTCGATTCCCTGACCAGGGCTGATGGTCTACGTGCAGTGAATAAGAAGCTGCTGGTGGATGGACTGAGGGAGGTGACTGAGGAGCGGGACTCACTGGAGCCATGTTGCTGTTTGGCTTCTGCAAGAAGAAATAAAACAATGAATTAAGGATTAAGATGAATTAGTTTTAATACTTATTTGTCTTTTTATTAAGGACACTTATTCAAAATACCATTATAAGAATGGCCTGTATAAAAACTCCCTTCATACCTTCATATTGCCTCCTTAGGTCTCTCACCAGCAGGGAGAGGTAGCCGTGGCTGGCTGAGAGCAAAGCTTTCACCCAGCTCTCCTGAGTCTGTTGATCCCTGGCTGCTAATCTGTAGGTTTTAAATCCAGGCCCAAACACCAGAGAAAATGCAAACAGTCCATCAGACTCTAAACAATGAACTGCACACCTCTCCAGCACGATGACTCCCAGCAGGTGGCGGTCAGCTGGCCGCTCTTGGTAGAAAAGCAGATTTGCCTTCAGAACAAACCACCGGCGCTGGTAGGTGGCATTTCGCTCTTTCTGTAAAGAAATTAATCAGAGCACATCAGGATTGTTACATTTGGTTTCATCTGGAAACAAATTTGAGATCTGTATTTTATGTTTTCTTGAACCTTTTTGTAGAGATATCCCTCTTTATCTACTGGAGAGGTGCATGACAAGTAATGGGTCAGAATTTTCTCGTGGAGCTTCATCCCAGTTCCTAAATAAGAAATAAAAGAAAACACCATCACAGTTGGAAAGTATTTGCACTGGAAGAATAATGAGACCACAGTTGCAGACATTCACGACCTTTAAATCACATAGATTCTTTTCAAAATCTTACTTTTTGTCTACATTCAATGGTTTTACGTCTAGACGTGTGCATAATTTAAGCATCCAGACTGGCCAAGATGGTTTACTCACTGACTTCAGGGCTGAAATCAAATTAGGTGAAAGAGATTTTAGTTTATATGCTCTGTGCTTACTGTATGCAACAAGATCATGAAGTTCACTCATTTGATAAGTTTGTTTTGGATGTCCAGCAAATAAAAAAATGTGACACAGATGTTTTTATACTCTTTAGTTAAAAATATAATCTTAAAGGTACAATATGTAAGAATTACTGACATCTAGTGGTAAAGATGGGTATTTGAAACAAAAGATGTTTTCATATTCCAGCACTGTTGTGAATGTATGGTGGCTGTTAGTGGCCAAAATTCTCCCAGACATAAAGATGTTTTCATCCGTGAGTGGATTCAGTCTCAGGTGTAGCAATAACTGTAATATGAGTAACTATGTTTTTTTAAATGTCTTTTAAGGCATTATTGATCCCAAAAAGTGCTCTAACGCCCATCTTAAAGTTCAGAGGGTTCTTACTTCACACACATAGTTTTGTCCATTAAGAGACACTGTAGTAAAAATGGTGAAACAGTTATGGCAGCTTCCATATGTGCACCGCCCAGCAAGTAGATATAAATGACTCTAAGAAAATAAACATAGAACTATTCTAGTGCAGTGATTACACATCAATAGAAACAAAGTTTTGAATTATATATCACATTTTTCTACCATTGACCTTTGATTTTTTACATACTGTACCTTTAATCATTTGAATATCTTACGTTTTATGCATATTTGTTTCTCTGTGAGGCATTTTGTATTTTAATGTGCGTGAAATGTGCCAAATAAATATAATTAAACTGCTTTTGATCACGTCATAGGTGCCAAATATATAGCACTTTGTGGCTTCATAAAAGTGGCTTCATCCTTTTGGTGCTGAGTGCTGCAATGAACTACACTGACTAAATATTGAATGGTTCAAACTACATTCCCAACAGCAACAAGAATATCTGATCCTTTGTTATCACTTATAAATAATTTTTGTTTCCACAACTGTATAAAATGATACAATATTCATGCTGAAAATGTATGTAGACAGATGCACATAAATGTGTTATATATAGAGAATAAGACATTGCAAATAGTTTCTCTGTTAGTTGTGTTGACAAGACAGAAATTGAGTTCAATAACTACATTTTCCAAATGCATCTTTTGCACTTACTTACACTATACTGGTAGAATAGAAAAACAATGACTCAGACTTACCTCTGCCAGGGCGAAATACCT
Source organism: Atherinomorus stipes (assembly GCA_023101725.1). NCBI lineage: Eukaryota > Metazoa > Chordata > Actinopteri > Atheriniformes > Atherinidae > Atherinomorus > Atherinomorus stipes. The sequence goes on from JALJCO010010442.1 coordinate 78,981, forward strand.
CACAGGGTCACTTTACCCTTCTGTGCAGTCCTTACATTATTTACACAAACAGATATTTTCTTTTGATTCTTGTCATTTTTTAAAAATGCAAAGCCAACTGTTTTCCATCAGGTTGACTCAACCAGAACCAGACAAGGTTTGAATATTTAGTGTCAAGTTACTACCACCGGTTCTCTCACGGGTGTGAGGACGAGTGTTGAAATATAAATAACTCGACCCACTTCCTGGTAACAATATCCTGACACATTATATTCTCTCCAGAGTCTGCCTTGAGCTGATTGGCCGCATGAAGCTGTACCAAACAGTCGAAACCAGCCTCACTGACGAGAAGTGCTACCTGGAAGTGAGATGCTAAATGTCAAAGTGGCGTTTGATGCTTTCTGTACCTACACCATCTCTCCCACTTCTGTGTTTCTGTGACTTTTCTAGACATGACATGAGTTTGTTTTTGGTCTCTGATGTGATATGATGGTTGAATCTTCAGACAAGAGAAGGCGTTTTATTCAGACATGGTGGATATTGATTTATGAAAGTAAAACAATCAGTGACCTTTTGAAACTGTGTCTCTTTGCTTACCATGTCTATTTTTAAGAGTGACTTATCCTTTTTATCCAAACGGATCTTAGGGAATTCTCAATCTAAAATGGTACAAGGTGTAAAGGACAGCCAGGACAAACATAGCATGTCAGAGTCAGCAAAAAGGCCACTGATGAAACTTCACATCAAAAACTAAATGCCATGGTGTCTGTGAGACAACTGTGATTTCACAGTGTTCATGGGCAATAATCTTTCCCCAGTTGTTCATATATGCTGTCATTTATTCAGGCATTGTGGGATTTAAGGTTAAAAATTAAAAAAAATGTTTCAGTTTGAAGGTGTTATAGAACAAAAAACAAAACATGTCTAAAACACATGTATTTTATGAGATTTTCAGTTAATTCGTCTATTCATTTGTATTTTATTAAGCAAAAATAGTGAACATTTAATGCACAAAATCAAATCTTTCAGAGTTAAAAAACGGTTTAGGATGAAGTTAAATACTTATGCAGTCCAAAACCTTTTTGTCAGTTGTTACTTAGATATTGACACTTCACAGCATTTCATCAAGATATTTAAGCACATTACAAACCATAGCATTCAAAGATAATAATGCACTCTCATGATAAATCATAATAAGCAATATAGTACATTATAAGTCTCATTGATTGTTTAATATATTTTTATTATTATATCGTTCTTTACTCATTTGTTTAAATCTTCTTATTGTTTTGACAAGTTTTTTTTTATGTCTTCACTGTTGCAATTCCATAGTTTTTAAGGGAGAATTACTCTCCCATAATTTAAAAAACAAACAAACAAACCTATGGACACTGTTTGGTAACTGATAATTTTTAATATGAGATCATTTTCAAATTGACCAGGTATTCAGATTTCAATATGTTCAGTTTGATTAAGGGAATTTGTTGGTTCTGTTTAAATGTATTTTGTAATTATTCCTATAACTTTTTCTTTTCTTCTTTTTCTTAACAGAAGAAAAACAGAATATCTTACTGTCTTGCATGTCTGTCCTCATAGTAGTATGAAGGAACCGAAAAAGGTATACACTGATAACTGATTAAAAAAAAAAAAAACTTAAATAAAACACACAAATATAAAAGATTAAATGGAGCTGTACAGATTAATATGATCATCTCAGAATTTAGACAATGCTTTGGATTGTTACGGAGACTGATATAAAAGTTAATCTCTGAAATAATCATCAAGAATGTTGAGCCCTGGTTGAGCCCCAGATTCACCTTTAAAACTATAATTTTATTCTAAGCTATCCAACTTTAAATAAACCGGTGAAGACTAGATCTTCAGTGACCTTCCATATAAAGACATTCTTCAACCCCTTAGTAAAAGTAAAATGTAGAGTGGCTCAGAATTATTATGAAGTATTTCATTTCCAAGCAGACTGTAAAAAAAAAAAGAAAAGAAAAAAATGTCGGCAGTGTGTCCTCCTGGCCAGAAGGTGGCAGTGATGCACCATGTCGGCGCTGTCAATGTGTGAAAAAAGGGGGAAAACCAGAAAACGAAAACCAGCGAGCAAGAAACGAAAACAAGCGTTGCTTGAATTATCTTCAGCAGGTTTTACCACTTATTATATGAGTTCAAAACTTTTATGCACACATATACTGCATGAAAATTATGTTTAAGTGCTTAACATAATCTCACCGCGCGGTTTTATTGAATAGCGATAAATGCTTATGCCGCATGTGCTGTATGTCTGTTGTTATTGGCTAACATGTTAGCTACAAAGCTAATGTGAGCGATAGTGTCCATTAATGCCACAACTCACCTGCAGTTGTTTTACTGGAATAAAACGGCAGCCCTTTCTTCTCCCGTAGCGCCATGCCCAAAAGAAAAGTGACATTTGAGGACGGTGACGGAGAGTTTGACTTGGAAGACGACGGCCTCAGTAAAAAGGTAATGTTGCTGTCTGTGTAAAGTGGTTTGGTGCCAAGAGTCAACAACTTTATTTGATCAAAATGTGGAGTCAAAAGGCTTCAAGTATTCAAATGAAATCTGATTTCCAAAGTAAAATAATACCAAGATGCATACAAAAGTATTTTTTTAATTTAGTTGTCTGCTGATTACTGTCCGTATTGTTAATAATTTGTGTACTTGGTTGATTCTTTGAGTATCTTATGCAATTAATCCTTGCTTAGTTTTTGCTAGAGTCATATGTGATCATTTTAGCAATATCTTAATAGTGTGAAAGCATTACAATTTAAAATATATATGTATTTGTAAAGGACTTCAGACAACAGTCGTGTAGTTGTAAAAAACTGTCTCCAACTTAAAAAAAAATGACAGTATAAATGAACATATTGGCACCAGGTGAGAAAAATATTATCAAAAGATTTTCATACAGCTTAATCTAATTCAGATCGCATAAACAAAATTTGAAACTGAGAAATTAGCTGCCTTTGAATAATAGAAGTCTTCCTTTTGAACTTGATTATAATATTTGGAAAATGAGAATAAAAGGATAAAGAAAATTGAAGACAGACAAGTTGGTGAGCTAACTAAGCTCTCTGGCAACAAATAAATGATTAGTATAAAGCGACAAAAGGGGAAAATTTGTATGGTAGAAAAAGAATGAAAACTAATACCGACTGACCCATTAACTCAGAAATTACTCATACAACCATAATAAGTAAACTCAGATCCAGAAATGTTGCCTTCTCTGGGACCAAACTCAATTAAACTGTACCAGATCTCAATAGAAAACACTAAACATTGCAGATATATTATGGCCCCTTTTATAAGAAATTGTGTGTTTTTTTTCAAAATGTTTCAAATTTGCTCCAAAACATCAGCTAATAAGTTATAGAGAAATGTTTGGCCACTATAACTTGCTCATAGTACAGCTTCACATAATGAATTTCTTCCCCTCTTAGATTTTTTTTCTCATCAGCAATTAATTGTACTTTAATTATGACCTTGCATTTATTAAGACTCATTTGTGATTATGGTATTCATTTTGAAATATTGATCATTTTTATGTACGGTGTGTAAAGCTTACCTTCAGAAAGACAGAATATGTTTCAGCAGAAGCGGACACTTGTTTGGTCACACAAGCAGGAACAATAGTTGATAGCTTGACTTTTAATCCCAAATAGCTGGTTGTTAAGTTAAGATTCAGCAGTAGAAGTGATAGTGACATTATTTGACAATTAAATTGTACCTATTGGACTTACCAGCTTTTAAAACTTATGCAGGGAGAGATAGGCAGCTGTAGTTTAGTAATTTTGTCATTGAATGAAGTCTCCAAGGACAAATTTCAGGGGATATATGAGGAAAAAAATGTTGATTGATGTTTTGTTTTTTCTCTTTTATTTTTTTAACCATTGAAGAAGAGCTGTGAGGCCGTCAGTGGACCAGGCTCCAGGTTCAAGGGTAAACATTCCCTTGACAGTGATGAAGAGGATGAAGGGGAGGACAAAAATAGCAGCAAATATGATATTCTAGCCAGTGATGATGTGGAAGGTAAGCCTTGTTGAATATTATATTAATATTAAGTGTTCCACAGGCGATAAGTGATCTTATTTATTTTTAGTCCTTATTTTCCTTCCTTAATCACATGTGCTTCTGACATTTTTTTTCTCTCTAACTTAGCATGCAGATGAATGGTCTGGCTGCTGTGTTGTGCCTAACAGATTTGCTTTGCCAAGGGGAGCTTTATAATAACAATAATGATAATAATAATGCATTTATTTGTGTAGCACTTTTCACACATGCAGTCACAAAGTGTTTCACAAAACGGCGCCAATAAATTTATGAATATAGGGCTCCTCTTTATAACCTGAATTTAATTTTTTATTTTATTCTTTTGAATGCTTGTTTGTGACTGAAATTAAAATAATTTGACATACTTTTAAAACACAGTTTTAGTTTAATCTGGGTTTTAAACTGGAAAATTATTTTAGTTTCGATCCTTAAGTCAGGGAACTCGTCAAAACCAGCTTTTTCCATCTGAGAAGCCTGGCTAAGGCCAAACACTTTGTGGCAAAATGTCAACGTATTGATTCATGCCTTCCTTATTGTTAAGAGCGTATTCAGACCAAATGTGTCAAGGCAGCAGACGCCTAAGTAGGAAAATCTTAGCTTCTGCAGCTTGGCACGGGGCATCAACCTATCAGAGTGACTCAGCATCTTGATGTAGACACATTTTCTGATGAACTGAATTACCAAGAAGAGCCCAGGAAATCTCTTCACTTTATGAAGACAGTGGAGGATAAACTGGTTGTGGCTGAATGTGCGCACACTGTCGGCACCAATGCAGGACAGCAGGTCGTCAAACTAGGTCCAGGTCAGACGCAAATAAAGCCAAGGAGCTTGCTCAGTTTCATCAGCCATTACAGAAAGGCAAAGGAAAACAACAGGGCTCACCACTTGGCCTTGATGTTCATCTCTGACATTGAGCGTTTTCGGTGCTGGCTATTAAGCGTTTGATTTAATGTGGACTGCAATTGTAATGCCTTATACTGGCATCTCTTGAAAACTGTTATCTCGGTTACAACTGGTTCCTCTGTCATTGGTTGCTTGTCATTTAGAATTGATAGGGAATTTTTTTTTACTTGTTTTTAAAGCCTTGAATTCCATTGCCCCTAAATACCTGTCAGAGTTGTTGCATGTCCATTCCCTGGGACGTCTCTCAGATCAGCTGATCAGCTGGTGCTGAATATTCCAAGGACGCAGCGAAAGCACAGAGGGGATAGAGCAGTTTCAATCACTGGTCCCCAGCTCTGGAATTCCTTGCCCTTGCAGATTAGGCAGACCTTCTCCTTAACCTAGTCACTATTGAAAACCCACTGGCTTCATGGAGCTTTGTGCATGGAGTGATGATGTTGACCTGACGATGGTGATTAATGTATTTTCTTTTCTTTTATTACATTATTATTTTCATTGTTGTTTTTTATATTTATGTGTGACTAGTTTTTAATAATAAAAAAATACCTTAATGTACAACACAGCTTGGCGCTGTGTGTTTATAAAGAAAGTTGACCTTGACAACACACGGGTTTTCTTTGTATTTAGTTGAATTTTAAGACAATCTTTTTGGAAGGAGCCTGAATTCTGCTTCATCTGAGTCCATAAATTTAGCAAGATAATGCATCCCTATAATTCGTCGATTCTTTTCATACACTGTTGGCTTTGTTTTCAGGCCAAGAAGGAGCGACAATTGATTTTGACGAAGGAGTGTCTATTACACCTTTCAACCTGGAAGAGGAGATGCAAGAAGGACACTTTGACTCAGAGGGAAACTATTTCATTAAAAAGGAAAAACAGATCAGGGACAACTGGCTTGACAACATAGACTGGGTAATCATATTTTGGGGTCTATTGCATCATTCATATAGATTCCTAAACAACGTGCAATCATTTTTAAATTTTTTTTTTTTTTAGGTGAGAATAAAAGAACAGCCTGTGAAAAAGAAGAAAAAAGGTCTTGGAGCCAAACGGACACGCAGAACTGGTGATGAAGATGAGGCTGAGGAAGAAAAACTGAGAGAAGAACAACAGGCGGAAGAAAATGAAGAGGAGGAGGAGGAGGTGGAGCCTGCAGAGGACCCCCTGGCATCCTACACACAGCACCAGCTCACCGAAGCAGTGATTGAATTAATGCAACCTGGAGAGACGGTTGCCACAGCGCTCCGTCGGTTAGGAGGTCTTGGGGGACAAAAGAAGGGAAAGCTGAAGGAAGAGTGTGAAGTCACAGAGGAGACCAAAAGAGATACAGAAAAGCTAGACAGGCTCACGGCTTTAGCTGACAGACTGGTCGGATCTGGGATGTTTGAAATCTATCAACAAACCTATGAAAAACTAGCGTACAAGATGAAAAGCATGACCGACAAGCGGCCAGCAGTGCAGCAGAAATCTGGCGATGATGAAGAAGATGAGCTTGACATGTTCGGTGATAACTTTGATGAGAAGATTGGTGAGAAGTCAGAGGACAACAATGAGGAAGATACAAGAGGTTGTTTAGTCTCACCTATTATTATTTACTCTGCACATCACATAATATTCATTAGGTTTAATGGATGTTTGTCTTTTCAGTGAGTGATGATGTGATGTGGGAGTACAAATGGGAAAATAAGGATAATTCGGAGATCTATGGCCCCTTCACCAGCCAACAGATGCAGGTTATTCTGATTTTTATGTACACATAGAAAAATCGTTACACTATATGCAAATATTCTGGCATGGATTCAGAACCTTTTTTTTAAACCTTGAAATTTGATATTTTGGTGACATAATGGTGGGTTTAATTTCAAAACTGATGAGAAGTTACAGTGTTACTTTGTTTCCTTCCTGTATTTGCAAAGTTAATCGTAAACCCTATTACGTTTTAAACTCTGTGTGACTTGATGGCCTTTTAATCTTCTTACTGTCTATTTTCTAGGGCTGGGTGGATGAGGGGTATTTCAACGACGGCGTCTACTGCAGGAGGGTGGACCAGGAGGGATCTCAGTTCTACAACTCCAAAAGAATAGACTTTGAGCTCTATACCTGACATTTTTTTCAACAGTGATTGAATTGTAACAATTGTGATAATCATTGAGCATAGATATTTTACTTAAGATCTTTCTCAGTCTTTGCAGTCGGGATTTTGGTGTCAAATAGATCATTTTAACAATGCCTTTGTTTTCTGCTCATTGTTTTTAAATAAATGATTTATGTGCAATGGTGTTATGAGGCTGTGCGTGTGTGCTGAGAACTACATCACTCCCCTACCTCTTGTATCACAGCGCGCAAGTGATTGGCAGTTAAGAGTTCCAACAGATTATTGATAAATCCATTAAAAGGGAATTAGAACTTTTCATTCTCAGATTGGAAGATACTAAGTTTAATTTTTAATTGTTTTATACTTTTTTGACAGTTGTAATCAGTTTGCTCCGGCTTATTATGTTTAAAATATTTGAAAGTCTAAGTGTTTTTAATGTACTGTCAACAATCGTCATGAACAACCAAAAATTAATTGAAGACAAGTTTTCTTTTCCTTATTTCCCCCCTTTTATTATATATATTTTTTTAAATATCATTGGTGCCAATATGATTACCACGTACCTGTTTGTAAATGCAGTACGCTTTAAAATAGGTCAACTTGTAAAATGAGGGGGAGTCCTTTAAGATACTGGGTCACCCGAGGACATAGATGAAGACTACATTTTTCCGCCGCATTCCTATTGGTTCTCCTCAGTCGGCGACCCTGAAACCTTCCTTCTAATTGGTCAAAATTCAGCAACGCTTTCCGGGCGGAAAAACGGGCTCGTGTTTTGATTGGACGTTCCGTCATGTCTGCTTGTTGGATTTGTAAAAACGGATACATCGACGAGTAGCTGTAGGGCGCCGTCCGTCCGGCATGTCTTGTTTACGGCGGGTCTGGAATACTATCCCACGGTCGAGTTAAACGTTTAAGGTAAGTTTCACAAACAGTATAAGCTATTCTTATAGCGTTAAAATAGCCTTTAAGCTGGGGATGTGACTACATAGACTAAAAAAATGTAGGTCGTTCGGGGAGAACAAAAATGACAGTTCTTGGCTACGACTATGGCCTGGTGCAGTAACTGCTACGTACTGAATGACGTTCTTCGTTAGCCGACTCATGCAGTGCTGGCTGAGTTACAAAGCGTCGCGACGACAAAATTGATAGATTTTATTTACTAGATTTACATGATCGAGATGCGCGGCATGCATTATTAATAGTTATTGTATTATGATAGCTCAATTTAGGCTTGGTAATGAGATTGTTTCTTCCAGCAAGTAGACCACCCTCAGTTTTAAGCGAACCGCCGCTTCCAGTTGCCTGACCGCAAATGTTCAGACCCAATTTTGTACTGAATAACGCAAACTGAAGATGTTTTATATGAATTTTTGATTTCAGTTGCTTAATACGGTTATTAGATGCAATCCTGGGAACTTTTCATTCGCTCAATATTGCACTTGTGAATGAATTGTGGTTTTTGCAACCGACGAAAACTGTTAAGCCCGAAATTCAAAGCATGAACCAATTTTTCGTTTAACCTTTAATTTTTTATTTAACCTAAAATGTGTTGTTTTTTTTGTTCTGTATTTGGCTCTTCATCCATCAACCCACAAACCCCTGGAAATTACATTCAATTTATTTCACGACAAAAAAAAATGCATGACGCTTAAGAAAGGAGCTAAGCCTCTATAAAATACTAAGCATATTTTTCTATTTCGCGGTTGACTTTTTTTTTTTTTTTACCCACATTGTATCTCTAAACATATTGAATCCCTTTATTGATTGCTCCTCTCGTATTATTTGCTTTTTATTTTACTTATTTACCCTCGGTTATTTGTCCTTTGCCTTTCTCTGTGCTTTTCTATTGGTTGCAATTGTATCAAGCCAGTGGGCAGAAAAAGTAATACCTTTGCAAAACTCCAAGGTTTCAGAAATGATTAAATGCAGCTATACTGGTTTGATATGACTGTAAATATATGTAGATTTTCGATGTCAGGTCAAATGAAAATAGATGCTTGTTACAGCTTAACTTTTATAGTGTAAAAACTTTTCTATTTCTCATTCCAGATTAAGCCTTTTCCCCATAATTTAGGAAAGTAAGTGCAAGTCATCATTCTTCAAAACCTAATTTTAAGTGCTTTTGTACTGATGGGATACCCCGCATGTTTTTTCTTTTTTTTTCGTTGTTATTTACAGAGAAGACAAGACAAGGGGAAAGAGAGAGAGAACGTGTGAGAGAGCAAGGGGATGTTGACCTATCCCTCTGACTTGCTCCCTCACATAGTTTGTCCAATGGACGAAGATGCTATTCCCCCAATCCCTGTCTGTAGTGCACCTCCCCACAGTGAACCTCCACCACCTCTCCTTCCCCTTTCCTCCATCACTCCCAGGTATTGTTGTTGTGGCACCTTTTGGTTTCTTTTTGTTGTTGGATTATTTTTCCCTTCTTGCTCCATGGCGTGTCAGTGGACTGATGGGTTTTATATATGTGAGACAATTAAAAAAAATCAATGAGCTAAATTTATTTTGTCTCGGAGGGTAGTTTTAACCTTTGGAATTCAACGCTGGTTTGAATATTTTTTAAGACTCAGTTCAATCAAATTAGAATCCAAAACCTCCAGTAAAACCAGAATCGTGCAGGGTGGCCATCTGCCTTTGTTGGTAGGGGATTGAGAGAACTAGAAAGAGGGGTCAATAACCACCATAGCTCTAAAAGGATACCTGCTGAGAAAGGGGGGAAGAAGGCTAAGATGACCTATATTTATTCTTGTAATGAGTAAACAAAGATGATTGCAGAGAGGTGCCCAGTTTAACATGGGATGTCCTCCGACAGTCTACGCTTGTTAAATCTATGTGCTTCTCAACTTTCTCTTACTGTATGCCATCCATTCTTCCGCCTTGTTCTGCACAAGGAGCTGTTACTTTGATCACAGTTTGTTCTTCATGTCAGTTTGATGTGTAAGGTTGCATTTACACTGGCACTGTTTAGTCTTCTTTAAACAAACCCTGGTCCCCTTCAATGGATAGTATGGTTTGTTTGGAGCAGTGATCGTGCGTTCACATTGTGGTGTGGACCAAAGAAGTGAATGAATCCTGGTCTCCTTGAAAACTGGGGATCTCTCGGTTCTCTTGCCTGTGATGTAAGATAACATGTTGGACAATTCTCTGCCTCTGCTGCTGCTCTGGACAGCTTCTTGTGAAAAATGCATGAAGTTTATACACCAAAGTAAAAACAGAAACCCAAAGACTGCATAAATTTATTGTTGCTTTATTGTTTTCTTGCAGTGGACTGGGTGTTTTCACTTTTGGCCAAACAGTGAGCAGTATTTTTGTCTTCAGTCTTCTTCGTGGACTTATACAGGGAATATCACCTCCTAGCAAGCAATTGTGACTGTGTGACGCTGGTCAGGTTCTTTCTCCACAAGCACCACAAAGGAGCAACAATAAATTTACACAGCATGGGGTTTCTTTTTTTACTTTGGTGTTCAGACCTATTGCAGTTTTCACCAGCATCTGTGCAGGATGAGCAGCAGGAAAGGGAGTGAGCGATCCAAAATGTTGCGCTATGACGCGTCTTGTGTCACCTCCTTTCTTTGGTTCACTGGATGGTCTGTTTGTTTTTCCTCTGCAAGTGAATTACATCAGCGTTCATTTGCAAGTTTGATTGCACATTCACACTGCCCCAAACTAAACGTACTATCCACGGAAGTGGACCAGGAATAATTTAAAGCAGCCCAAACAGTGCCAGAGCCCTACATGCAGGACACAGACCCAAAAACTTTTGGATCTGTGAAAGCTTGCAGGTATGACTTGATATTTACACCTAAGCTGAAGACAAGTTTAAGATCGATAGATAGATACTTTATTGATCCCGAGGGGAAATTCATGATTAATGCTTAAATAGAGAAGTCTGTTCTCTTTTGATAAGTGTGATTTCTGATTCTGGTACAAATGCATCGCTCATCGCAAAGAGTTGTTATATTTTTCACTTTGTGCTTCCTAAAAAAAAAAAAAAAAACTTATCTGGCAAAATTAACAGATAAGATTTTTGTTTGTTCCAGCTGTGCAAATGATGGACTATCTGGACACAGAAGGAGTGGTCGGATTCAAGGGATCAGAGGGCAGACGCCAAAAAAACAGGGCTACCCAGACAGCCGAGCCATTGAGAAACCATCCAAACCAAATCCGTCCCCTTCAAAGAGACAAAGAGGAAATGCAATTATGGTATGAAGATTACCTCACTGTTCTTGTTAGGAATTAATCAATGGATCACCGCGAGCATCCGGGAATTTTTTCAAAATTATTTAATTGTTGGGAAAAATGGGATAACATATAAATTTTTTTTTTAAAAAAAAAAAAATTTTTAAAAAATAAAAAAAAACTAATGATAAAAAATAAAATTATTAGAAAAATATAAAAAGAACAAAAAAAAATACAAAAATTCAAAAAAATTAAAAAAAAATAAAAAATAAAAAAATAAAAGAATGGAAAAAGGAAGAAAAAAAAAAAAAAAGAAAAAGAAAATAAGATGAAAGGAATGTAGGGTAGTAGATAAGGAAAAGAGATAGAAGACAAGATAATAAGAGTTTAATTACATCTTTCTGATGAACTAAAGTATATAGAAAATTTTATAATTTTTATAATAATACAAAGAAAAAAAAAAAAAAAGGGAAAAGAAAAAATAGGGGAGATAAGACTTAAAGCGGAAAAAATATATAGGAGCTCTCATAGCGGGGAGCTGATCCATAATGGAATTTGGAATGGAGTTTTTCTCTGCAATTTCTATTCTCTGATTTATAGGTGCAAGTGTTGCAGTCTAAGGAGCCAAGAGTTGAAAGTACACATGTGCATGAGAAACCAAACAAGGTTTGTTTTCCTTTCATCATTTACATGTCTCTACCTCTGCATCTGTATCACTTTCTCCTTCTGCGAGAGAGTAATTGAGATGCGAGTGAAAACACAGTTTTTAAAAAAATCTTTTTCCTTGGTATTGTTTCTTATGTTATAAGGCTGTTTGTGCCTGATGTCTGTGCACATAGACTTGCCTGTAGTATTGTATGGCTAAAGAGGTGTGAGGGTTAATTGTTTTAATCCTCCTTTACGGTCTGCTGCATCTGACACAAACAAGTAATTAAGTGACTTAGCGTGACCTATAAATGCACAAAACTGCTGATATTACAGGATTAGATTAATCTTTTATTGTCCTCCTTTTATTTAAACAAAAACAAGCAAAAACAAATCAAAATAATAAACAAACAAAAAAAGCTTGCATTACAATTTCCCTCAGGGGATAGTCTTTTTTTTTTTTTTTTTTTCATTTCTCATAGATGTGAACTATCATATGTATTTCTAAATAAACCCTAAAACCTCTAACTTCCCTAATTACTTACAAAATTTTGCAAAGTGTGTGTCTCTGTTAATTAGAAATTAAGGCAATAATTTTGTTTCCAAGGAAGAAATTGCATAATTTGGCAAAAAATGTGGGCAGGTGTTCTTAAAATCATACTGCACATTAAAGGTACTGTGTGTAAAAAATTAAAGGTCACTGGCATAAAAGTGTGACATATAATTTAGAACTGTTTTCTATTTATGTGAAGTCACTGCACTAGAATAACTGTTATGTGTTTAATTTCTTAGAATGAGTCATTTCTATCTACTTGCTGGGGGGTGCACATATATGGAGGCTGCCATATTTGTTCCACCATTTTTGCTACGGTGTCCCTGAATGGACAAAACAATGTGTGTGAAGTGAGAATCCTCTCAACTTTAAAACTGCAGTACCAGCTTTGTTTTTTTTTTGTTTTTTGTTTTTTTTTGGTTATACTTGTATGATCCCCGAGGGGAAATTAGGGCTCTGCATTTCACCCATCTCTGTACTGAGTATCAGAGAGCAGTGGGCTGCTACTTAAAGCGCCCGGGGAGCAGTTGGAGGGCTAAGGACCAAAGCCCACGACGCTACCACTAGACCACCCACTCCCCAAATGGGAGTTTAATGTTTTTAAGTTTAATGGGAGGTAAAGCTCTGTTTGGGATCAGTAACGCCTTAAAAGATATAAAAAGTAGTTACTTAAAGTACAGTCAAAGCTACACCTGAGACCACTGGATCCACTGACAGCTGAAAACATCTTTATGTCTGGGAGAGTTTTGGTCACCAAAGGCCACCATACATTCACAACAGAGCTTGGAATATGAAGTCATTTGAAAGAAAACATCTTTTCTTTCAAATACCCATAATTCTTACATACTGTACCTTTAAGAATTATTGGGTATTACTCAGCTATTTTAAGCTCAACAAAAAATTAATTGATTTTTAAATTGAAAAATAAATAGAAAATAGTGTTTTTATGCAAGTAATAAGAATTGAATTAGTTTTGACTATATATTTAGATAAACAGCTGTATTGATTAGCTTGGTTTTGACTTTGCAGGACGAGGTTGATATCAGTTTCACTGCAGAGCACCAAAATCTGTAAGTATAATATAAAATTTTTCTCAGCTCCCATATACATGTTTAATGTAGCTAATAGTTTAGTGTTATTGAGGCATCACTTTTATATGTTACATCAGAAAGTGAAGAAGAAACTGTGTTCAGAGAGTAGCAGCTGGGATCAGAGCCTTTTCATTATTAGTTTTTATGTAAAGTTGATTTATTTTTGTATGAAAGTAACTTTTTCCCCCTCTCTGATGATATAACAGGCAAAAAGACCCCAAAAGCCTGCAGAAGAAAACCAATGTCTCTCCCAGGGAACATGTAGGCGAACTATTAGAAGAAAAGACTTCTCAAAATCTTGGTATGACTAAACCTGACATGGATATCTGTGGAGACGTATCTGCTGGGGACACTGAAAATGCATCTGCCCCAAAGGGGTGGATGATTGCCCCGTTGTTTCAGACACTGAAGTCAAAGATGGCTAGTTTCACGGAGATAGTCATGACTCCAGTTAAACTTTTCAGGCCCAGTAGCCCTATACCGTCCACGGAACAGTCAGAAAAACCTGATAACTGTGAGCTACAGGACGATGGAGCAGCTGATACTGAGCAGCCAGAGCCAGACCACACGTTCTATCCAGAGGGACAAAATGAGAACAGTTATCAAGATACTAAAGCTGATCAAATGGATCTTGCTGACGCTGGAGATGCAGAACAATCAAGAACTATGGTTCACAAATGTTCTAAAAAACTTGAATTTGATGACTTGTCAACACACCATCCTGAACAAGCTGTTGAAAACAGTATGAGTAGGAAGGAAAAAATCTTACCTGATTTAGTGCCTTTGTCACACAACTCCTTACCCTGCATTATTTCTGAGCAAGTTTCAGAATCTTTTGGGTCCACTCTGAGTTCATCCTGCCTCTCGCAGCCCTCTGCCAAAGTGAGTACTTCATATGGGCCCAAGTTAAAGAAGTCCAATGCTGTAAAGGACCAGAAAGGCAAGCTGAAACCACTGCCCAGAAAACTTACTGGAAATAGATCTCAACTCGAGGAAGTTAAGTCTAAGCTTCTGACCTCTGAATACAAAAACCAGCCGTCTGACCCAGGAGATGAATGGCAAGCAGCTTTCCCACCAGAACTCTGTCCAGTCAAGCAATTGTGATTTGAGTCTTCGTCCTGATGTTGATGAAGATTCTGGTAATGTAGAAAGTTGCCTCTTGGTTCGACGAAGTATACGCAACAACCCAAGTGACAGCATTAATGACAAACAGCTGATGGAAAGCCAGCACAACTCTGAAATGTGTTCAATGTCAAGTTTCGGGCGTGCAAAGAGATCACAGAAACTGAACTATGATTCTGAAGACCCTGTAAAGAGGAGGAGAAGGGGAGATGTATCACATCGAGATGTCTCAAAAAATCAGCTGTCTTTGAGTAGGGCTTCAGATGGTGATACGATTAAGGGCCCAAGAACACCAAGAAGGGGAGTTACATTGATGAATACCATTGCAGATGAAGAAGATTATGTAAAAAGTAATGCAAGACAGGCTGTGTCAACAAGAGCAAGAAGGAAAGGGAAAGTTGAACAAGTCAATACAGCAGATAAAGCAGCACTTATCACACAGACTGAAAGTTTCTCTGACACTATGTTGGTTTGCTCACTGAATAAAAGTGGTTTGTCGCAGGACAACTTAAAGAGTAGCAGCCAACTGAAATCAAATAGTTCATGCAAGAGAATGAAGAAAGCCGCTTTTGATAAAGTTGATATGAACTATGATAATTGTATGGATCTAGAAACAACTGTGGCAATCACCTCTACAAAACAAACTGAGGAGATGCCTTTGTCTGATGTTCCTGTCCGTCCTGATAAAGAGCAGCTTCAGTCCACAAACAAGTGCAGGAATACAAACAAAAAGCCACGAAAAAGGAAATCGCCAAACCATCCAAGTTCAATGACTGAAATAGACAGCACTTTGGTTTCTACCTCATCTCTTGAAACCTTGGAACTTATGACCACAGATTTTAGTACCTCTGAGTATGCTCAAAAAGAAGATAACTTAACTCGAGGACTGTCCAAGAGATCCAAAAGCAGTCTTAGAAATGGTGTCCAGTCCTCAGCGTCCAGCGCAACCCAAGAAAAAAACCATGGTGTCAACAACCCTCATTTGATAACCACGCAAAGCCAATCTAAAAATGACTCGAAAAAAATCTCTGTGGATCCTGTTTATTTTGAAATGACACCAGAATATCGTCCCCAACCTGATCTAGACTCCTTCCAGCCTAATTTTAACTGTTGTGTTCTTGTGCGCAATATCAATGAGCATGATACAGATGAGAAAGAAAAGAGTTCTGACTGTGTGAAAGATGAGATATTTCTCACGGACTTTGAAATGAGCAACCACAGCCGAAGGTCTGCCACAAGACGTATTAATGCCAAGCGAAGGAGAGCAGATAGCCAGAGGAGGAGGTGCAGGGTTTTCCATAGCAGAGGAAACAAAAGTGAAGAGATGACAAAATCCATCACTATGGAGGATGCAGATTTGACTGCATCACACCTGCGCTCATCAGAAGATGACTCATCAAGATGCCTGTTACGCAGTTACTCTTGCCCAGAGATCCTGGCCCTCCCTCCCCATGAAACACCATGGACTACAGTTACGCATTCGCCACACCACAGTAGGCCTCGGTCATCGCAGCACCACCACCACCACCATCATCACCACCACCATCACAGCCTTTTTGCCTCACCAGCTCATAAATCTGCTCGCCGGGCTCGTCGGCACACAGTCTGCAGTTTGGAGGTGGAGAGGGAAATTGCCCCCCTGTGTCTTCGGAAGGAGGTTTACCCATCCAGAAGATCTGCCCCATATGATCCCGTCATGTCTCCCAGTCATACACATTCCCCGAGCATGTACCTCTCAGCTCTTGCTTCTTGCTTTCTTTCGAGTCCACTGGCTTTCCTTTCCAAGAAGGTTGACTGCAAAGGACCTGCTGCCAGCCCCAGTACTTCAGGTCACATTACCTCTCCCACCGCCTCCTCCTCTGCCGTAGCATCCCCGATGAGCTCCTCTCTATGGCGTCCTCCAGGTTTTATCCCAAGAGCTGACTCTGACCCTGCCTTGGATTCTAGTAACCGGTAACACACATTTTAATATCTTCCACCAGCTTTCCTAGACTAGTTACTGTCTGTTAAATCTATTCTGACATTAACTTTTTTTCTTAAAAGTGGGAATCCTTTGCAATCTGAATCTGAGAAGAGACAACAGAGTGAAGAGGAGGATGATGGTGAGGACACAAGCTCCTCAAGCCATGAGTTTGAAGATGTTGGGTTGAGAGAGGAAAAAGCTTTGTCTGATTCTGAAATCAAAGTAAGCACTTTTATTTATTTTTTTTATGTGATTGATTGTAATTAGTCCTTGCATAAATTGAAAGTTATCGGTTTGATGACGGTATCTGCATTTGTTGTAATTCTGTGTAAAGTTAGTTATCAAGGGTGGCATTCTTCAATTGAAATAATTCTTTTGGACCGACAGTTTATGTAAGGATTAAACAAGGAGGAGCTGTGCATTACATGGTGTTAATGCACGACGCAGTCTATAACAGGAACTATTGTTATGGAACTGTCTATTATTAAAAGAGCTATTTGGTATTATAGTAGTATTTAATAATAGGAACTTTTTTTATGTTGGCAGCTGGTTTCAGCATTGCTATGGTGATATCAATCTGTAGTGGAATGATACGACAGTGATTTAACTTACCATGCGTATATACAAAAATAATGCACACCAGTTGACATTAGACTTCTCACTGACCATGGTATAATACCACATTATTGGGTCTCACACATTTTATAAAAGATATCTAGGCTTGTTTCACAGTAACTATATAATGCCTATATTTAAATGTTTTTTTTTCTATATTGTATAAATGGTTGATTTCCTCATTCTTTATTATAGGTTGTGCAGAAGCATGAAGAGCGAGGAAAGGTGTCATCCATCAGAATTCGGAAAACTTTACCCAAACCTCAGACCAACCTGACACCCATGGGTCTGCCCAAACCCATTAGGTAAGTAATACAAGTTCATTGTAAAGACGGCAATTAAAAAGACCACTAGCTCGCAGGGCAAGTGATCAAGACTGAAATGTGACAAAGACAGAGTAAGACCAAGTCAAGACCAGAACCAAAAATGTAGGTTTACATAAAATCTGTGCATCTTTTTTCTATAATGTAAAAAAATTGCAAATCAGTACTCAAAGGGAGAGAAAGCTGTACATTAGGGATGGGCGATATGGACTAAAAATGTATCACGATAATTTCGTATTTATCACGGTAACGATAAGTGACGATAAAAGCTATCAGAAAATATTTTGTATTATAAATTTGTCACTAAATTCTGTCTTTAAAGCCCTACAAAGTACTAGAAACCACTAAACTATGTCAATTAAGTTCAAGTAGTGCACCTGTATTGCAAAACTAGTGACACCAATTAAACAAGTCTGAAATATGAGAGACCAAATTCCACATTTATTCAAACGATGCAAACAGCAAAACTAAATTGGCTTATTAAAAAAACCAAAGTAGTGCAACTGCAAACACAACCTGATAAATTGTCATCTCACGATAAAAACGATAAGTTCAAATTGTTATTGTGGGGAATTTCTTTGACGATATATCGCACACGATAAAATATCGCCCATCCCTACTGTACATGAGTGCTGAGCACTGTATGCTTGATTTACGCAAATTAGTGATCTCGGTACCAAACTGCCAAATAACTGGTCAAGTAAGTGAAACAGGCACCCAGAGGCACAACATGTATTTAAGAGCCACAATTTGACATTTTCCCCACCATCTCAGTAAGCTCAAAGCAGTATTTTGGCTGTTTTCACATTCACTTGAAGTGGATTTCAAATTTGATTGAGGCGATTTAAGGTTTGCATTTGAAGTTGAATGTGTTATATCTAGTCGTATCAATGATATTTACAAATAAACTTGACAATGAAATCACATAATTTCTATTTTGACATGTCCAAATAGAATAATTTCTGTGATTTTATTTATTTATTTTTGTCTAGATAAAATAGAAACATCTGTTGAGATTAGACCAAGGTTGAATCCAGCATTTTTAATCATCACATGTATTATTACTATTTTAATCAATAAGTGGTGGCCAATATTATAAATGCTAGTCAGTCGCGTAAGGGTAAGTTATTCAGTTTTTTGTTTGTTTGTATACCAAACATTGCTAAAGACCGTGAAAAGTTTGATAATTATTATTCATATTTTTCACAGTGCTCTCTACAGCAAAGAGGGGTATTAGTATTTTTATGTGCTCTAAAACTGCAGCTTTGCACTACAGTTTCCAGAAAACCCACTATATGTCTATTTTCATTTAACTCTTAGCATAACCACAGATGAATTGTATGCTTTTTGCATCTTGACTTCCTTCTTTTGTAGCAAAATGAGCTCAAATGGGAGGAAAGCAGGGCTAGCAAGGGTGATGGCTTAACTCAAGTAGCTATACACAATTGCCCAAGTAAATTCGGGGGAATTTTTTTGTGTTTGTTAATAAATTTATACTGACAATTCAACATTATTTCTCACGCTGCAACCCACAACAGACTATCCGGAAATCTTGAGGTGAAACACAGTTGAGCATTTTCGATCCAGTTAAATACTTGGTAACATACAAAGTGCAAAGGTCATTTTGACATCTGTGTCAGGAGTAAGCTTAAGAACGATTTTGAAACTTGTGCAGTTCTCCTCGTCCTCATTAATGGTGACAAAATGAAAGTAGGGCGAATCCTGTTGGGTCACTGAAAGTAAATTGATGTCAATACATTTCACTATGTGTCTATTGAGCAGTTTGTAATCAATATTCAGTGTGATCACAGCCCTGTTAATTTCTTCTGTTAAATTATAGGGTGAAAAAGAAGGAGTTCAGCTTGGAGGAAATTTACACCAATAAAAATTTCTGCAAACCCCCAGAGAGGTAAGCCGATGAGCAGTGAAACTGTTTACCCCTTTTTAGTATTTAAAAAGCTGAACAGGTTTCAGTGAAAAATGTTAAGCAAGACAGTTTGAGTTGCATTCACCACCTTTTTCCTTTAGACTTTGGAACTGAAAAATTGCTTGATTTATGACACCATGCTGCCTTTCTGGACTAGAACCTAAAGCTGTTTTTATTGCTTTAGAAATGACTACTGCAATGAACTTTGAGGATTGGGCACTTTTCAGCCCCATACTTGTGAATATTTCTTTGTGTAATTAAAAAAAAAGATGCTTGGAAATGAGATTGAGAAGCAGAGTAACACAATCACAGCCTCTCTGTGTGATCCTGTCTTGAAAGTTAAAGCAAGTTGACCCCAAATATGAAAACTGCTCATCTTCCTGACTCCAGATTCAGTCTACTTCTTTAGAGCCACAGCAATGCACCAGCAGAGTTGGAAGTAGACTCCACATGTACGTGTACAGTCACCCTCAAAATTATTCATACCCTCTATTTAAAGAAAAGGCTAAATTAACAATAGTATTAAAAAAAAAAAAAAAACTAATTAAAAATAAAAATTTACAAAATGATAATTTAGTGAAGTAAAATATTGCTTTTGAATTGTGGTTGAAAATAATAATTTTTAAAAACCAAACAAAACTGTCCCAGACACATTTGCGCACCTTGCTCATGAACATGGACCAAAATACCTGTCAACAGGTGTAGACGTCTTTTTGAACATTACAGAAAAGATTGCCTCAAAGTGTTGCTCGACCAGATTTTAGCTTCGGAGCCCCATCATATTTGTTTACTTGTTTTATTTTTTGTGTGTTTGGTTTTAATATTTCTGTTAAACCACTATTCAAAATCAGTGTCATGATTTTCATAGAATTTTTGATTTATTATTACTTTTGTCAATTTCAACTTATTTCACTGGCAGCTGATTTATTTCCTTCTTTAATTAGAGGGTATAAATAATTTTGAGGATGACTGTACATACAACCATGACTAAAATAAATAAGAATTAAAGCTTTTGAAGTGCTAAAAACTTTAACACAGTTTGCAATAATCCCTCTGTCCTCTGTAACTGCAAAATCTACTTATTTTATGTCTTAAGAATAAAATTATGTCTGTCCTTCTACCAGATCCAAGCCTGGGACTTAAAAAAAATCATCTGTCAGCATAGCTATGACTAATTTTTCTCCCTTTTTTTCAAAGATGATATTGGAACTTTTTGTGTTGTTACCAGCTTGTTTTTTTCCAGTCAATATCAGCTCTTCCGTCCATTGCACATTGCGTGTGAGTGTGTCAGTGTGAACACACCACTCTCTCAAGTCCTGCTTTGATTCAGTCTTTTGAATATTTATGGCAGCAATTTCATTTTCTGCCCTGTCACTTTAAGCTTGACTAGATGGTGGCATCAGAGAGGATTTCTATCTATTTTACCTTCATTACAATGCACAGAAAATATTTCCAATATTTTTTCTTGCCTTAATTCACTTCAACTGACTCTCTAATTGGTATTTGTCGCTTGTGTTACAGCCGGCTGGAAACCATATTCGAGGTGCCTTTCAATCGCAGGAATGGTTCTGAGACCTGGTTTGGCCAGAAACGTGTCAAACGTTTTTGGAGTTCTTGGAGGTTGGTGAGGCCAGAAAGCCAAAGAAACCTCTTATTGGAGTTGGAAAAGCAGGTAATTCCTCTTCTAGGAGAAGACGAGGAGGCTTCCCTAAGGATGAATCACCCTCCAGTGTTCAGGATGTGGACTCGCTGCTCTGCGCAAAGCTGGATCAGTTGAATTTATGGTTGATACGTGATCAGACAGACTGTTCACATGAGGCTGTTTAATGGAAGTTGTTGGCCAGCAATTTAATAAAAGATAAGACTGTTTATCTGATGATGGTCTGCCAGATCTTTTCGTTCGGTCAGTCAGTATATGAATGTTGTGATGGCAGGCTCTAATTGAATATATTAAGTATTTGTTTTCTAGCTTTTCTAGCCTGCAGATTGAGGAGCATTACATCATAGCACTATAAATGTATTGTATCATAGAAGTTGGTCGTAAACATAGTGTTGAAAATAATTATATGTATTTTAGGATGCAACGAAAAATCCGGCAAAAAAAGTTTTCGGAAAAAAAGAAACAAAAAGAGTATTTTTGGTTTGGGAAAAAAAAAAAAAACAAACAAAAAAAACCGGAAAAAATGAGAGAAGAAAAAAAAGAGAGCCCAGCACGCAAATAATAAAATTTTTGTTTTTATATGAAAAAATATATAATATCACTCTCTTCAGCAGGCAGAAAGTAAAAAAAGGAATATATTTTTTTTTTTAAAAATACATAAAAAAAAAAAAAAAAGAAAAATAAATATAACAAGGGGGGAGGAAATAAAAATAAATTTATTTTTTATAATTATAAATAAATTAAATTTTGAGGGAAGGATATATATATATTTAGATACTTTTTATTGATTTTGAAAGATTAATTAGTGAGTAAAAATGAAAAAATGTTAATATTAATTATTTCTTTTTTTTTCGGGTTGGTTTTTTTTCTTTGTTTTTTTTTTTTTTTTTTTGTTTTTATGTATTTACAGAAGTCTGTCTAACTTGTTCTGCAGTTAAGTGTGCTGTCTCTCCCTTCAGCCTCTTTATGTTTGGTAAAACTTTCCTTAAACAAAAGCCGATTGACTTTTTTGTTTGTACATTCTTCCCACTGAAATTTTTGTTTAATCTCAAACTTTCCTAGTTTAAAATCTGCAGCCCATATGAGGACTTGTAGATAATTAAGATAGCTTTGTTTTCCTAACTTAGATAAATTGTATCAGATTTGTTGCACTTCCTGTTTTAAAAAGAAAACTTTTTTTTTTCTCTCTTTGCAGCATCATTTTAAGTTGTTTTATAAGGGCAGCTACCTTTTCTATTAAAAGGCTGAATATAACATTAATGTGCCAGCAAGAGATTTGTATTTGCCATAACCAGTTTTACAATGGCATTTATGTCCATGAAGTTTCTACAATCAAATGTGTCTCCAAACAATTTGGACTGCATAAATCATCTACTCAGCTCAGGGTGGGCGTGTTAAATTAATTTGTCATATGCGTTTGTAACTTTGTGCTTGTGGAGCTCTTTGTTTTAATGTGGTATAACATGGAGAAAATGGGGCACTTCAGGGTGCATTTCTAGAAGGTATCCACTGCTGTTTTCCTGTCTTCTTATTTAAAGTTCTCCACAGATTGCTTTGTGTTTATATTTTTGTGTTGCATTTGTGAATTTGTCTTTTTTTTTTTCCCAAGTGTAAATGAGGTTGCCTTAACTGTAAAATTTTTGTAGATGTTTTGTTGCCATATTTGTAATTGTTGCCATTTTTGTATGAGAGCATGTTGAAATGCATCAAGTAACTTGGAGCACAACTCATTTTATTATAAAATACTTAGTGTAAATGTATAAAAGTACAACATATGTATACAATTGACAAAGTTATAGTAACAATGCAATAACATCAAGATAATGTTGGCACCTCAAGAACCAGACCTCATAACGTCCTTGTGAAGCCCTGCCATATTTGTTTCCAGTAAGACGTCCAATTCTTTAGCAATGTGTTGCTCCAATGCAGTTCCACACTCACTTTTTAAGTTTTGACATATTTACAAGTATGTACGTCAACAATGAGGGTTAAACTTTAATGACATGGAAACAAAAAGTAGAATTGGGCTCTCACTGGAGCGTGGCAGTACTGATCTTTTGTTATATAAAGTGCATTTGGAAAGTTTTCAACCCCTTAGGTTATCTGTCATCTGCCTACTTATGATATT
This sequence comes from Atherinomorus stipes, assembly GCA_023101725.1. Taxonomy (NCBI): domain Eukaryota; kingdom Metazoa; phylum Chordata; class Actinopteri; order Atheriniformes; family Atherinidae; genus Atherinomorus; species Atherinomorus stipes. The sequence continues at coordinate 102,244 of JALJCO010010442.1, forward strand.
CCTCAAGAAGCAATTACTCAAATTTCTCTTTTATATTTCACAAACTTGAACACGTCACACAATGAAAACCGAAAAGGGTTGCAAACTTTCCAGTAGGACTATATGTGTCTTGTAGTGCCATGTTTCAAACTTAAGTTAATGCTGGATTTTATATATTCATTTTAATTTAGTATTGTCCATATGTTTGTATATTGTTAAATAAATATTACTCAGTAGGAAACATGTAAAAGTTGTATGGTTTTAATACCACTTTGTAGACTGCTTGTTTTTTATATATAAAATAGGAAAGAGTAGTTTTTAATGTGTAAACTGGCACAGTAGGGTTTTTCATTATTTTCCCAGCACAAGAAAAGTGCAGCTTTTATGCATTTTATGTAACTTCCAGTCCCTTCATGAGTTGTCATTTGCTCAGGAGCTTTTCTTGTTCAGTCGATCCCTTCGTATGATGAGGAATCAGAGGAGACAAGACACTTTTAGTGTTGAGGTTCATCAGTCTTTTAAAGTGACGAGATAGGAGATGAAAACTGTTAGTAAGGGCAGCAACAACAGGATGCCAAAAAATGTGACGATGGAGATGATGCTGAGATTTCTTGCTCTCTTTGAAAGTTTGGCAGCATTCTCTTTGTCTGTCGTCCCCTCAGCCTGAGAGAAGGAACATATTATGAATTAGTGTTTGAAGTCATTAGTTATTGCTGCATAGAAATGTAACATCCTCAGCATCAATAAGTAGAGACAAGGGCTGTTTTAAGGCAGGATAATAATACATTTTATTTATATAGAGCTTTAAAAGATCTCAAAGCAGCTGTATGGGTCAAATAAAAAGATGAAATGCAAGAAAAAAAGCATAAAGGAGTAAAAGAAAGAAAAAAATACTCAGTTCAGACCTGCGAGGGCTGTAGTCCTGCAAGTTTTAGATGTTTCCCTGCTCTATTACACCTGACTCAAATTAAGGCATTGTGCAGAACTTTATGGGGCATTTATTTTGAGTCAGATGTTTTGGAGCAAGGATGCAGTGAAAACTTGCAGTAAAATTGATCTGTCAGTCAGCTGGACTCTTTTGCAATAAACATTTAGATGTTAGTTTACGTTTTTCTTTGTACCCAGTATTAACAGCAGGAATGATAACATTAAATTCCCTGTGAGTGTTCATAAGAGCACATGAGCATTATATCAGAACAGGAGTGTCCAACTCCTCCTGGAGTGCGACACTCATGCAGGTTTTAGATGTTTCCCTGCTGCAACATACCAGAATACACCTGATTCAAATGAGATGACTCTCCTTTACAGCTTGTCAAGTCCTGCCCAAGCATGTTGACCCTTTAATTCAGCTATGCTGCAGCAGGGAACCTGCAGGTCAGCTGCCTTTGAAGACCAACTTTGGATACTTCTGTATGAGCAGGATGTCAGCACCTCTTTTTAACAGGTGCTGCACTTGTGATTTAGCATGTCAGCCAAACACAAGCATGCTATGTCCAAATGCTTTCTCTTAAAGGGGAAGTTCAGGATTTTTGACATAGGGCCTCATTTACAAGTGAGCCAGAATACTACTTATCACTGAAGACGGTTTCAACATATTTCATCCCGTTATTCTAGTTCCAGGAGGTCGCTGATGCTAATGCTAGTGGAAGTCAATAGGAATCTGCTAGCCTGTCATTAAAACCAATCTTATCCACTCCACAGAAGATCCGAGACAAATCAGCAAGCCTGTCTGTGTAAATGTCGTGCTAAACTAGTAATTTCATGTGTTAAAAAAGTAAAACTAGCCTTCTATGACAAATATAGCATTAAATATCCAGGAACTAGTTTCTTACCAGTTTACTACCTTTGCCAGTGTATTTCGGTTCATAGAGACATGGTGACAGTTAGTTTGATGAAAAAGTTCGAAATCATCTTCAAAATCCGACATATCATTTCAGACGTGGTCGTATTTTAGACTTTATATTTGTGTAATCAGATTCCTTCATGCACGTAGCAGCAGATGACATCACTCTGCTGCCAAATACAGGAAGTAAAACTTTGTAAAATGTCTCAGCAGCAACAATCAAAATGCAACGAAATGCAGGTTAGTTTTATTTGTAACATTATTCTGTTAACACGGCATTTACACAGATCTGAAGTTAGAAATGATTTGCCTCAGATGTTCTGTGGAGTGGATAAGACTGTTATTAATGACAGGCTAGCAGATTCCTATTGACTTGCACTAGCATTAGCATTTGCGACCCACTGGAACTAGAATAACGGGATGAAATATGTTGAAACTGTCTTCAGTTAAAGTAGCATTCTGGCTCACTTGAAAATGAGGCCCTATGTCAAAAATCCTGAACTCCCCCTTTAAGCCTCTGGCTATCAGGTGTTAATGTATTTATTTGCAGTTTAGAGCTGCCTACATGGATTTGATCTATCTGCTAACCACCTAAAAAAGAAAGAATAATATACCTTAAATGAATTTTCCAGGGCCTTGATTCCAATGCAGGAGCATCCACAGACGATGCTGCAGTGAGCCAGTCTCCTGTAGTGCTCATCATTGCCGCAGGATGCAGAACTCCTGCCATTTGTGTCGCTCTCTCTTGGCTGCCAGGGTTATTTAGTTCATCACCTGCTCCTGGTATTATGTTCAGTGCAACAGTCTCACCTTTGTTGTCACATTTCTGACCTGACTTTGGCATATCTGAAAAAGACAAGTTGAAATAAACATGGTAATATTTATTAGACAACAATGGTGAAAAGCAAAGAACAGGTTTAAGATTGATTGATAATTAAGTTATCAAATCCCTCCCTCTTTATTCCTAAATTACTGGGATGGGTCTTCTTAATAAGACAACAGTCAACTTAGGTTATGGAGTTCAGTATCGAGCAGTTTGGATACCAACACATGACCAAAGGAAACGTCAGAGCTGGAAAATTTACCTCAAATCTCATCCTTGTGACAAACAGTGTGACAAATGCTTTCTATTTCTTTTTTTGACTGTGCTGGCAGTGTGTCAACTGATTTAAGAAAATCTTATGACCACGTTGCCTCATATTGTTACTCTCACAAATTCACTCAACCGTTTAAGTTACTGAGATGTTTTCTGTAATGTTAGACGAAACAACCCCAGCTCAAAGATTTTTAACAGTGCCCTTACAAGTCTTAACATGTTCCTCAAAAAAATTTAGACTATTTAAGGGAAGTTTTAAAGCCGAGTATTTATTACATGAAACAGAAAGAACCCTCTGGATGGCGTAACAGTATCAGCCTTTCCTGTTCACAAGAACAGTTGAAAAACTTGTATGGTTGCACAAAAAGTTAAATATTCCTGCTTGACTGAGAAGTTATGAGATACTGAAAGCAGATGTTGCTTACCTGATCTCTGATTTGATTAAAGAATGATGCACAGTAAACTGGAACAGCCTGATTCTTTACTGATGTGATTAAATCTATTAGCAGTGTTGCATTCAAATCAGGTAATACTACACTGCTGTAACTCTTTTGTTGAAAGCAGTGTGTGAAGTATGGAAAGCTATAATAAAGCTTCTGTTTAAGGACAATTTTGCCATTTTAAGGAAATAAAAACAGTCTTAAACCCCATTAAAAAACAGAGATAATGTACAAACCTGGTTAAGTTGATGAGGTATTGTCTTGAATGTACTCGTCAGTTTGAAGTCACTCCTGTCAAGCCAAGTTTATCCAGTTATTAATTGATAACGAAGATGGAAAGGCGTATTATCTTCTTATCCCCTTAGAAATATTCCACTTTCAGCTTTATATGTCCTTAAAAATTGGAAAGATTCACTGAAAATGTCCACATATGGTCCATCAAATACAATTCCCGTGAATCCTGTAAGGAATCGGCTCCTCTGAGGGCGACTTATCCCCGTGAAAGCTCAGTGCTTAGTAAGTTGCTGAATGACAGGAAGGACTGCTTGAAGTGAAACTCTGTGTGAAACTACTGTACCACGCCCATCAGTCAAGGCTCTGCAGTTGTTGCTCTCTTGTCCCACACGTCACAACCTTCCTTGATTCTGTCACTCTAGATCCCACGGTCGTCGTTCTTGTATTTTGAAACACTTCCACTCACCTTTGTTAGTCACGGTGATACACACGGTTCAGTGTTACAACCCACTCTTCTCCAATCCACATTCCAGAGGCGCTGGAAAAGGTGTGTCAGCACTTGTGCTCCCTTGGGGTGAAACAGGCAGAATCCAGTTGGCTTCACTGCGTCTCATTAATAATTAAACAATTTTATGCTCGTGTGTGTCAGTTAATAATCATTCACAACCCAAACAATCACAGCAACTTGCAACAAGTTTGTGTTTTCTGGTTTCCTGCCAGCTCGTTGACCTGAAGATAAGACACATTCGTTCCCCTTGACTCACCGACTGATCATCACAGGTGCCTTTTTTCCAGAGATGACACTGCCCTTTGCAGACAAACAGGCTTCTCTCTCAGGGTAAATATGAACATGCGAGGGACCTGCTCTGACTTTTCCTCCAACTGTTTTGTCTAGACAAACCAAATCTTTGCAGCTGATTATCGTGTGTAGAAATGGGTTCACCTCTGCTTTAAGAAGAATGAAGGATTGTTAACATATTTCATCTTATTACTAAACTGCCTGCAGTGGTTTAAAACAATAAAACTGCTTTGTAAAGACTATGGAGATCTTTAGATGTACTCACCCAAGCAAACAACCAACAAACTACAGTAGATTTAGAATATGTTTTTGTAGGCTTTCATCTTGATTAAGGTGAAACTTGGAAGATTAAACAACCGTTCTATCATCTGGTCAAAAAGAATTAAATCTGTGGATGATTAAAATGTACTTGGTCATCTGCATCAGCTCAGATGTGCTTCTCTGTTGACTGATAAAAAAACAACACAAATCATGCATGGTTTGAAGGTAAAAACATTTCTTCAGCAATCATTTCAATCTGTTACATTTCCTGCTTTTAATTGCAACCTTAAATGAGAGAGGAGCCTTTTGTGCAGGATTCATCTGTGCAGATGTAGTTATTTAATTTAAATGAGTGCATTTTGAAATAAGACACAGTTATGAATTCAGGAAGCAAGCATTACTGATCAATAATAAATACTTATTAAATGCTTTAAAAATGTTTTTCTTTAAAACAGATTTATTTTTGTAGTCTATAATGATGCATTCATTGAAAACCTTGTAACTGAATTGAAGCTGTGAAATTATTACATTTATTCAGCTGGATGTTATCTTACTTTAGTCTTTTTGTTGTATTCCCCCCTCCTTGTTACTGTATTTATTTTGTTTTAACTGTAAATTAATTTAGGTGTTAAAGAGTTGGTAAGTACGGAAACTCCAAAATGTGTTTAGACTCAAAGACTGGAACATATAGTGCTTACATGTAAATTCATGGCTAATCAAGAAGCAAAGCGATGACTTTGCTCAAAAAGATTTACAGAAATCATCTAGAAACTGATCTCCATGAGCAATAACCACATAAAACTTCCTTACATTCACACTGAGAACAAGAAACAACATCTTCTCTGGAGAAATCTATGAAATATATCAACCTTGTTTCATATACCGACCTGCTCTAAATCAACCATACTGTGTAGTTTTCCTGCATTTCAAAAGCAGCTTTTGTTTTTAGTTTTTACTGAGAGATGAAGTGGCTGGTAACTTGTCCAGGTTGTACCCTCTTTCTCACCTGACAGCAGCTGTGACATGCTCCAGTTGCATCATGACACTGCATTGCACTAAACAGGTAGAGCCAGTGAATAGATAGATGGAGATTAAGTCCCTTACACCAGGATAAACAGTGCAACAACTTTGTTTGATTGATAAGCAGAAAGAGTTCAATATATAAATCGGCTCAAACAGTTTTCAGTATGCAAAATTACACTGCACACAAAGAGAGCAAATATATCAATTCTTTCTTTCTTTCTTTCTTTCTTTCTTTCTTTCTTTCTTTCTTTCTTTCTTTCTTTCTTTCTTTCTTTCTTTCTTTCTATTTACCTATCTATCTGAGTGTAGAATCTTGAATAGAGTAAATAATCTCTCTTTACTTTGACACTGTAAATTCCCTTGATTTGACATAATACCAGAAACTGATTTGACATAACCCTAAAGAAAAACATATAATTTCCAAATTGGGATTTTTATACGTTTATTCTTTATCACAGGTGTTGTGGCCACTTACTTTCACCATTTCTTGAACAATGAAGTTTGGTGTTGAAGCTCCGCCTTCAACTCTCCTTCCACCAATGAGCGTGAAGGCGGAGAGAATCCCGGAAGCGCCACAAAAAGAAAACATCAGGAGAGCGCGACACGTCGGTTGTAAACCACCAATATTTCTTTCATATTAGCGTCAGTCTTATCTATTTAGCGCTGTGTTTGACCGCATCTTTAGCATTTCGCTAACTGTCTCTATTAAGATTCTAAAATGAAGAGAGATGGAAGGGTGGTTTTGGCTACAGAGAGATATGGCAGTGCACAGTCCTGGAAGTACTTAGAGAAGGATGGAGGGATAGAGAGAACGAGGGATGGACGTGAAGGTGAAACAAGAGGCAACTCTGTTGTTGGAGTTTTTAAAGTAAGGATTTATTTAAATGTCATGCAGTTGCCTTGAATGCTCATGCATTTTCAGCCTTACTTTTTCATATTTTTCATTTTTCAGAGTGTCTTTCTGCCTCAAGGATATCCAGACAGTGTCAGTGGAGACTATCTGCAGTACCAGTTTTGGGACACATTGCAGGTGCAGTAACACTAAAACCACAGAGATCCTTATCATCTCTGAGATTGAAAGTCTCCAGTCATGCTCCTCTTGTCTCTCAGGCCTTCTCCAGCTCTCTCTCGGGAACTCTGGCCACTCAGGCTTCTCTTAAAGGTGTTGGTGTTGGAAACCAAGAAGCAACTGTAGCTGCAGCCACAGTTACCTGGTTATTAAGAGGTGGAACCTTCTGAATAAATACTTTTAAGTTACATAAAGCATTCAGAATTTTATTTTCTTTATTGGCACTTGACTTACGTATGAACACGTTTTACCTGCAGATGGGACCGGCATGTTGGGAAGAATCCTATTTGCTTGGCAGAAAGGGTAGGCTCATACTTTGGCCTAGCCTAGCCTACTCAAGCTTTAGAAACTTCCGTTTCCCATCTGTGGTGACTATTCTGTTTAAATATGAGTTTCTGTGTCTGCTTTCCAGGACTAAGTTGGACTCTGAGGCCAAAAAATGGAGGTATGTACAAAAATTGGAGGTATTTCTTTGTCCAGTAATTCCAGTTACTGTGTTGTAACCATCCTGTCTTTTACTTTCCCACCAGACTTTTTGCTGATGTTCTCAATGACATTGCCATGTTCATGGAAATCTTGGCCCCTTACTTTCCCACTTGCTTCACGTTGATTGTGTGCACTGCTGGGATATTCAAGGTAAAGAAATATTTAATCATACGTTGGCTGTAATACATTTAAGGTTAATTGAATCTGCTGTTTCTGGAGCTGAATATGTATGAATTAAGGAAGTGAAGCTTGAGAAGTTCATTTTGGTTTTCAGCTTTTTATAAACAAATGTGTTGGATTATTCATAGCTAGAAAAATAGCTGGAGGTAACCAAGTCAAAGACATCAGCCATACTAGTCTGAGCTCCTTTAGATGTGTGAGCTCTTCATCTTACCTATGAGGCAGAGCTCAGCAGGGAAGCAATGACTCACACAGTTGACAAAGAATTACCTGAAAAGGATCTGCAGTATTTTGTTCATAAAAGAGACAGCTGCACCTGTCAAGGGGCCTTGGACAAAAAAAAAAAAAAAGGGAGGGGGAGGTTTGGGGGGATGGAGCTGCTGCTCTATGGACTTACCACCTGCAGGTACATTCATTATGATTGTGCACCTTGCAAGCTTGGGACCTGTGCGTGTCGAGTCCTCGTGTTAAACAGTTGCTTTTGAGTCATGAAACATTTGATATGAAATGAAGACAAGAAATTCAGTTTAACAATATGGGACACAAATGAAAAACTGATAAACATTCTGCCAACTGATAAAAACAACTCTTCACTGATGAATATAAAGCTAAAGTTCCTGTAATACTGAAGCGTTTGTGCTTGTGTTCTCCAGTCTATTGTCGGAGTTGCAGGTGGTGCAACCAGAGCTGCTCTGACTGTCCATCAGGCTCGCAGGGACAACATGGCCGACATCTCTGCTAAAGATGGCAGTCAGGTAACTTTAAAATGTAGACTTCACATCATGAGAAAAGCCAGTGTGAGGAAGGAAAAAAAAAAACATATCCTAATCATAAATTATGCTTGGATCAGGTCCAGTTCATGTGCCCATGTATCTACTCTGTGTTTTAAATTTGCCTCTAAAAAAAGAGGCAGATCAAATTCATATTGTTATTGTAAAATATATAAAGTACATTCCCCATATTTGAGTATTTTGCTGTTTCTTGACTCTGGACCATATTTATAAAAGTGGACTCTGTCTCTGTCATGTGTAAAATACCTGACAAAAAGAATAAGTCTCCATGTCTGCTCAATAAAATACATTTTTTTCTTTTTGGTTTGTTCAGGAGACTTTAGTAAACTTGGCTGGGCTGCTGGTCAGTTTGATACTGATTCCCCTCGTCACTGATAACCCAGTGTAAGTTTCAAAACCAACATGCAAAGATAAGTTTATCCCAAACACCAGATTTTGGGATAGTGGTTGAATTTAATTTCATGTATTTCCATTTTCCTCCCCTGTTCTGACCCTTAGATTGACTCTTAGCCTCTTCTTCCTCTTCACCATCCTTCATCTCTTTGCCAACTACAAGGCTGTGCGTTCAGTTGTCATGGAAACCTTCAATGAGGCTCGGCTTTCGGTTGTCTTGCAGCAGTATCTGAAGGACAAACGAATCCTGACCCCATTGGAAGCCAATCAGAAGGAGCCAGTTTTTTTGGGTATGATGTTGTCACACATTTATCAAGCTTTTTTCAGAGCAGCTACTGTAGTGTGTTGTCAAAAAGCAACATGCTCAGTCTGTTTATCATATTTAGCCTATGAATTTTTATTTATTTTTTCCCCACATTTTTCAGAGTTTGGGAAAACAGCCCCAGTCAAACTAGGAGTGAGGTTACAGGATGTTGTACAGAGGTAACTGGATATGTCATGTTTCGTTCTACACAATTAAAAGTCAGTTTTATATAACTCCCCCCTGTTTTCTAGCCCTGAAGAACTGAGTTTGGCTTTGAAGGACAACAACATGCCTTACCTCGTAGGAATCAGAAATGGTATTCCACTTTTCTCCACAGTGTGTGTCTCAGAACAGTGTATCTTGATTTGAACCCCACCCCTGCCCCATGTTTTTTTTTTTTTTTTTTTTTAAACCTAGCTGTTTTTCTTGTAGGCTGTGTGTGTGTGTGTTTGGGACCAGAAGCATCAGTGCGTGAGGAAATCAAAGCAGTGTGTCAGGCTGTGTGGCTCAGCGACATGCTGAGTCGTCCAACATCCAGAGAGTCTACCTCTTCAGCTTCAGAGCAGCAAAGTGAGCCTTTAACCTCCTTTCATTTGCAATGAATATGGTTTCATGTTAGATTCTACACTTTGCACGCTTACTATTATTGTTATTTATTTATGTATTTAAAACAAAAGGTCTCTGGAAAATGGTGCATGAGAGCTACAAGCTGATGGACGCAAATTTCATTCCATTTCTCAAAGGTGAACTCATGCATAACGGTTTTAATCAACATTTCAGTTTAGTCTAATCTGCTTTCATGATTTTTACCTACAGAAAGATGATAATGGTTATATTATCTCCAGGTGTTGAAGCTGCCGGATGGGACACAAAGCGAACTCTGCTGGACTGGGATGAGTGGAGAGTAGAGTGGAAAACAAAAAGTAGCTAAGCTGCTTCACTTCGTTGTTTATGCCATGATTTACTTTTCATTAAACGACTATATTTTTAAGTGTTGGGTCATTCTTTGATCATATTTCAGTGATAAGTTTTGAGAAAATAACATTTATATGGAATAAGTTTGGTTTCTTGTAAAAAAAAAAAAAAAAAAAGAAGAAGAAAAAGTAAAACTGAGCAATCGTTGGGATATTGGTGATTTAATCACCTCACAAAAATAAAAAAGACCACATTTATCTCTATTTATGGTCAAAGGTCTATATCACATGGAGAATGCGGTTGAATGTTTAGTCTCAAGAGGGCGGTGTTACACTTGTGTGGTCAAATAAAAACGACGAAGAAGAATTAGCACTTTCCGGTGCTGTCAAGTTAAAACTGTCCGTGCATATAGTTATGATTATGAAGACTTCATAACTATTACCATAATTGTTCTCTGAATAACACATCACTAAAAAAGAAAGAGAAATTTCATAAACTGCACACATTACAACGACTTTCAACGTGTAGCATTTTTCGCTTCTGTAGGGTTGCCTTGTAGTCATTATTTTGAAAAAGAAAACCGGAAGAGGATGTATTAACGTAAACTTGATCCAGTTTATAAACAACTTTAGCAATAGCAAGAAGATTTGTTAACAAATTAACTTAAATTGTGTAATAAATGGGAAGGTATAAGTGTGCTTACAACTGCGAGAACTCAAGCGACTTGGATATTAAGTTCTTTAAGTAAGTACTCAGTTTAATGAGTAACTTGTTATCTATAAACGAGCAGCTAGCTAGTAGATTTGTCAAGTTGTACTATTTTTCATCGTAATATTCAGTTTTCATGTTTAGTTATACGTTTTTTCTCTGCAGCTTTGTGTTGCTCAAGAACTTTGAAAATTTATTTTTGTCTTCTTCTGTTAACAAGGAGTGAAAGTTTAGTAGTGAAGTAGATATTCACTGTTGATAACATATATCATAGATATATAGATATCATATGAAACCTATAGATCACAATGAAAATAACTTTTTTTTTCCTTTTATCTGGGAGATTCTTTCCTTTGGGTTTCAGACTACCAGGTAACATCAAAATAGGCATGAAAGGTTCAAATAAGTTGGGGAAAGTATGATTATTGCAGCTCATTCTTAAAGAACATTTAAACCTTATAAAGCATCTTTAATATACATGTAAAAATAACACTGAGTTGGCAGGGTTGAATGTACTTGCAGAATTGGAGAAGATTTTTTAAATGGGTTTTGTATTATTACAGGTTTCCCCTGTACAATCCCAGAAAACTTAAGAAATGGCTCATGAACATGAAGTGGAAGGACTGGTATCCAACTCGCTTCTCTGTGCTATGCATAAACCATTTTGAGGAGCAATATCTTGACAGAACAGGAAAATGTGTGACACTTCGAGAAGATGCAGTTCCCACCATATTTTCATCCACTGTCAACACACAGAAAAAGAAAGTTTGTATCTGTTTAATTTCTCTCAGAGTGCTCCCATTTTAACAGTGTTTGACAATAAAGATTGAAGCGTTTGAATGGACCAATGAAAGGAAAAATATATTCATCCGTTTTTTTTTTTGTGTGTTTTTTTTTTTTTTTTTTTTACTGAAATTGTTTTTAAATTTCTGTCACTGTCTCCCTGGTTTAGGTTTCTGTCAACACAAGACGCAAGAGACAAAAGGTGAGGCTTAATTCAAACCAACATCTGAAGAGCAAGTCTAAAGGTGATTTGTGTTTCTCTCTGTGTTCTGAATTCAGCCCCCAGGAGCTAAAGCCTCAGACAAAGAACCACAGTCTTCATCAACCCCTCCTCCTTCCACAAATAGCAGTGTTCAGAACAATGAGTTCAACCAAAATGGACAAGAACCTCCAGGGTAAGTAACACCAGTCTAGGTGTATTCATAGGTTTTATATTTCACAATTACAACACATACACTCACAAAAAAAGGCTTGTAGACCATGGATCACCAACTCAGGACCTCTTGGGCCAGTGTCCTACAGGTTTTTGATGTTTCCTTGCTTCAACACACCTTACTAAAACTAATGGGCCATTAAGACGCTTTTGCAGAAATCAAATGAAAATGAAAGGAAAAATACTTTATTTATCCCAGAAGGGAAATTCCACATTGTAATAGTTTCACTTTCTTTTTTTCTTTTTTTCTGAATATAACATATACAAAATAACAATAGAACAATAATCGTCAATCAGTTTTGTTCTTCTGAGTGATGGCTGCAGGCAGGAACGAATGTCTGTACCTCTACGTCGTACAGCCAACCTGACGCAGCCTCCCACTGAACACACTCCGTTGGTTCTTCACTGTGTTAAAATCCTCCTATCATCTACATCAGCTTGTGCAGCATTGAACTTGAATAATACATAGAAGATAAAACATAGAACTTGACCGCTATTTGAATCTGCCAAGAAACATCTAAAACCTGCAGGACACTGGCCCACGAGGTCTTGAGTTGGTAATCTTTGTTATAAACAAATGCATTTGCAACCAAATCCAAATTCTCAGCCATAAGTTTATGCCTTTATTCAGTAAATTGAGCTGATTTAGATCTATATTTGGTATAAAGAACAGAGTAAGTGTTTTATCACTTTATGTATTAATATAATTGTATGAATCAGAAGCTGGAAGGGGGAAAAAAATGTGACAAAACTTGAAAACAAACTAATTATGTGCTAAATTATCTACTATTTTTCTATTATCAGAGACAAAGACCCACAAAAGACAGAGAAATGGAGAATCATAGTGGATGAAGGGCTGATGAAGATTGAGTCATTTCCACATTTCTTTCATGGAGATTACTGTATACCTCAGGTAGGTGAAGTACTATTGATTTGATTTCATCGGTGTAAATGTTCATTTTGAACGAAGGCTAAATTGGGCTGTTGTTAGGATCAAACTTTGACAAATTATGTTACTTATTGTTGTACAAATTGTGTATTTTTCCATGCACCAGCAGAATATTCAGTGGGCCCCAGATAATGACCTCAGTGTAAGTTATCTAAATTGTTCTTAAATTAGATATTTTCTCTGATACACATTGTGTGCAATTTTAAAGCATTTTAATCATATATTCTTCTGCAATATTTTGCAGGCGGACGGTAATGACTCTGAAAATGTGATAGAGGTAGGTATACAATTATATAATGATTATTTGGTGTTTAAATGGAAATACTCACAAAATAAAATGAACGCGGTGTAATCTTCTGATTTTAGGTGAAAGAGCCGTGGCAGTGGCTTGCTTTGGATGTCAGAGGGCCTCTGCCCCAAACACAGAATGGACATAAATACATTTTGACGGTGACAGACTATTACTCCAAATGGGTTGAAGCTGCACCGATGCAGACGTGCCTCCCTTCACAAGTGGCAAAAAGCATTGCAGACATCATCGCCCACTTGGGATACCCACTCAGAATCCTTTCCAGACTACCTCATGACATAGTACACAAAGTGAGTTGAATTCTGGGTCAACCTTTTCACATTACTTAAGCTATATTGTTCATTGCAACAGATTTTACCCTGAAAAGACCAATTTTGCAACAAATGATTTTGAATTTCCTGATGATGTGACAGGAGGTTATAATGAAAGGAAAGTTTCTCCCATATGACACAAACACAAGATGAAATTTACACGGACTGCTAATAAAACAATATCTTAGTTAAAATTAACATTATTTTGATACCATTGTTATAGTACAGGTTTTTTTTTTGTTTTTTTTTTTCAGATAAACATATAAATTATTTTTTCCTAATGAGGAAATGTTTCACATAGATTGACTTTGTGAATGTTTTCCAATACTAGATCAACCGAGAGCTAAAAGATCTGCTCAATGTGACCGTTGCACTTGTGGTTTACCACCAACAAACAGGCACAGCAGATTTGATCACACCGCAGCTGATTGACAGGTTTGTTTGCAGAAAGCTTCTAATTAGTGGGACGGATATTTTTGACTTATCATTTCATCATATTATTACACTGTGGTGTTGTTTATCTGAGAATCTTATCTGTATCCTTGTTTTGGTGTTTTTCTGATGTTAGACATCACTTGTCAGTGATTTGAAGTCCATTGTTATCATGCTGACATCTTAATGATGTAATTTGTCTAACTGTGACTTTCCAACAGGATGGTAAGTGATGTAACTGAGGAGCATGCAGCTGACTGGGATGTTTACCTGCCTGCCAAGGTTTTCAGCTTGTGTTTCAAAGAGCATTTAAAGACTACGGAGAGGCCTTTTTCATTACTTTTCTGTAAGGGTCTAGAGCCTGTTCATTCCCCCAGAGGACTGAATGTAAGTTTGGGAGATTTGAGTTTAAATGGACATTTAATCTATTCATGTATGAGCATTTTGTTTGTTTTTGTCTGTTCCACAGTATGCTTATTCCAGGATCCAAGATAGTGCTTTTGTCATTAGATGAATTGGTATGTTGAATATGGCTTTATATTTTTTAATAATTTTTAAAAATGTTTTTCATTGTACATATAGTTATTTATTATTATTATTTGATAATACATTTTGTCTATTTCACTTTTGGTAAATGATTGAATTACAGTAATGAACCACTTGTCTCACTTTCTGCTGTTTTCAGGTCATTTGAGTCAGCAGCCAAACTCGACTCACTTTCTTTGCAAACCAAGAAAGAAGAATATTTTTCCACTTAATTATCAGACTGGGACAGTTGGAATGCTGGTGGTTTGGCCAAAATGAGGAATTTATTAACAAAAACTTTGTCTCACTGACATTGTTTCACCTGTTCAAAGCTATGTTCCCTCATTTATTTGAATTTTTGTTCATTAACAAGAGGAAGGACTGTTGATTTTATTATTATTTCCTTTGTTGATGTTGTATGAAAGGGATTTATGATTCTGCATTGTGGATTTTTGTACCAGACTTTGAAGTCAAGATGAGAACAAAGTAGATCCAGATCAACTCAAATATAAAACTTGCTGATCTATATAAGACTGATGAGACAATATTGTCATGTTTTATATGAGACCTTTCTTGTTGTCCGTCTCCATTCTCATGGGCTCTGTTAAGTATTTCTTGAATGTTACAGAAGTTTCAAACTGTATAAACAAATTTAATTCAAGCAATGAATGACTTTTCTTCTCGGAGTGCATGGGTTTTGTTTAGTGTCTATGACGTGTTAAAAATGTCAAAGTTTTTATGAATATTTCTCTATTTTAGTTTGCATAGCTGTGGAATCAGCAGAATCAACTAAATATAATCAATTGTGGTATTTTGCTGCTTGCATTGTAGCTTGTTTTTTTGATGAAATCATACTTTCAGATCAGAATTAAGATTTAATCTGTAATTTGGAATTTGCAGCATAGAAAGTGCAGTTTATAAATGACAACTTTGTAGACAAGGTTCCATCTAAGCAAGTAAATTCCAGTGATGGAAAAGGTTTCTAAGTTTAAAACAATAAGTTGTACATTTAATTTTTATTACTGCCATACCCATTTTGTTGTATGTTTTATCAACTAGTTTTGTGTTTTATCAACTAGTTCTGTCTTGCAGTATTTTTGTCATGTACAGAAATGCACCGTGAAAAAAGCCCCTTTCCTCCACTTGAAATAATATTTATTAAGAAATTAACATAGAATGTTACAATTATGACATTTCAAATAATAATTTTACAATTCAGTCATAATGATGAAATTCAAAGTCAGATATGTGATTGAAAGGCAAAATTACCAGTTAAAATGGCATAATTATGAGATTCAGTTATAATTACGAGAGTGATGTCAATCGAGAGAATTTAAATAATTTTATGTAATAATTTGACTTGTCATAACTGTAATGGAATCTCAATTACTTTAGAAAAAAAACTCAAAATTACGAGTTTTTAACCATAATTACAACTTATATCATAATTAAGATTTTTCAAACTCATAATTATGACTGACTTTATCATGATTTTTTAAATGTCATTACAAGCCTCTTCAAGTCTTGTCTCACAATTACGACTTTTATTTCATAATTACGAATTTTTTAACCATAAATACCACTTTCAATTCATAATTATGGCTTGAAATGTCATAATTATGACATTTTATTTAAGATTTCAGAGGTAAAGTGAAAACTTTACGGTTTAAAAACAGTTGATGAGGTCACTCCAGCGCCATCAGCTGGTCGGCTGCGGAGTTGCAGCTGTGGACGTTTGATGCTGCTGTGATCTCGCAGTTGTTGCTGTGCAGTCAACCGCAAGAGATGGTGAGTGAGGAGAACATACAGTTCACACTGTAACGTCCTTTTGATTGACCAAGCCTTGATTAACCAAGCCTGATGTTAGTTAGACAAGAAACACATTTATAAGTGTGAGACGTCTGCTGTCAATAGCAGAACTACACTTTCCGTGTCGCCGATGTCTTTGTTGAGCTAACCAGTGCTAACGGTTTAGCTTCCGCTATGTCAGTCAACGTCAACCGATTAGCACTCGGTAGCTGAACATTATGTTTTAGTTTGCTCTCGTTAACGGCAAAGAAGAGTTCCGCCAAATGGCGTTGGGTTTAACCTAATTTTGAATACCTGCCAGTTAAACCAACTAAGCTTTAATTAAATCGCTAGTTAGCCATGAGGAAGCTAAGTAGTTTGGCTAACGTCATGATGTATAAAACAGCTTAAATAGCTAAATAAAGTTGTTAGGATGCTGTTATTTAATTTTAGATATGCTTCTTCATATGTGTTAAGTACTTGGGAGTTGAGTAGGCTCCCCATCTTTTTTTCTTGGACTTTGTGAATATCTTGTGTTTTTAAGAGTACTGTTTGGTTGAAAGCTTAGCTTTAGCTAGCAAGCAACTGCTGTTATCTCGTCGTGACGCTAACCAACAGCTGTGGAGGGGCTCTTAAAACGCCCAGTACGGTGAGATTAGTGTAGAATTGAGGGAAATAGCAGCCACTTCCAATAATTAACATTTTATATTGGGACAATTGAACATGATACCCCAAGAATTTCAGTCTACACGTGTATACACACATATAACATTATCCCCTGATATACAAAGGCTTTTAGCTTTATATATGCTCAAAAAACTTGCCATTTATATATATATAACTGATATACATGACTTATGCTTGTGTTTAAGTTTAGCAGAAAATCCCGCTGGGGAATTAACAAAAAACTTGATGTGTCATCTTGTTGCTTAGAATCTGATACAACTTACTTAAGTACTTAGATCAGTGATTTATCAGCAGGATGTTTATGAAAGCAGGTTTTTCAACAACTTCATTTTAGTGATATGACCACACTTGCATCATTGGTGTCTCATTTCTATTCTTTCATCTGTTACTTGACCTCATCCAGGATGTGTTTTTAATGATCCGACGTCACAAGGCGACCATCTTCACAGATGCCAAAGAATCTACCACAGTGTATGAACTGAAGCGTATTGTGGAAGGCATTTTAAAGAGGTCCCCTGAAGATCAAAGGCTTTATAAGGTAAACTAACCAGAACATCTTTCAGATGAAAATCTGCTTAGTTTGCCTATACTTTTGCAAAGGATCCCTTGTTGATGTTAGACAAGATGAAATTGTCATCCAGAAACTGGTTGTACAATTTGTATGAAAGCGAGAAGGTAATGACATTAGAAAAAAATATCTGATGTGTTGGACAGACAAGTGATAAAGCATTATAAAATCATTATTCATGCACCATGTTTCAGTTTCTCAAAGGATAATTTCCTGCCTGTTTTGTTACATGACAGAAAAGTTGTTTTCACTTACCAAAAGCTTATAGTTTTTCGATAATGTGTGGAAAAGATCTACACCTTTTCCGCAGCTGCTATACGTGCACGCACCTTGCAGTAGGTTCTTCTTTGAGGTTTGTTCTAACAACAGGAACTACTCAAGAGAAAAGGTAGAACTTCCAGAAAGCAAGCCATGGTGCAGAAAGTAAGCAGTGGAAAACATAAAATGATGGCAAATGAGTCCATGTACTGATCTGTAAGGATGACTGTTTTTGTGTTGGGGGCAAGGCCATTTTTGTTTAAATTGAAAACCAAGTGGATATCAGTGTCAGCAGACAAGTGTGGCATAGCAACTTCAGGGTGTGTGCTCTCTTTTTTGGCCTTAATGCTTTGGAGAAATTTCTGATATTTTCACACGTGGTCTCACTTATGGAATTGACCATTTTTGCAGCATTACTTCGAAGTAGCCGACATTGCATTGTCACTGCTATTCCCATGCTGTTAAAATAAACTCTTGTAGGGGTTCATAGTGTGCACTGAAAGAAGCTACTAAACCATACTCTGGTCCGTTGTTTTCTCCTTCAGGACGATGTGTTGCTTAATGACAGTCAAACTCTTGGAAATTGTGGCTTCACAAATCAAACAGCCCGACCTCAGGCCCCAGCCACAGTGGGATTAGCTTTTCGTCTCAGTGGTAAGGCTTCCCCCGCTTTCCTCAAACTTGTATTTGATAATTTTCGTTTCGTGTAAGGACTTTCTGGCTTGTTCTGTTAACTGTTCCTTGTGTGTTGCATTTACTTTTCATATCTGCTGTTCTTCCAGATGATTCATTTGAGCAGCTGAGGATCGAGCCTTTCTCCACTCCCCCTGAGCTTCCTGACGTCATGAAGCCTCAGGATTCGGGCAGTACAGCCAACGAGCAGACTGTACAGTGAGGGAAGGGACAGGGAAACGTGAGGAACATGAGGGGGGTTGGAGGGTGGACACTCATGGCGTGAGGGAGGGGTTGAATTTTGGGAAGTGATGCCTCAGTGGTTGAAGTTTCCAGGAGTTGACTGCAGAACTTCAGCTGGGCGTTAACAATTACACAGGTTCCCCTTGTAAATTTCAGTGGGTAATTTGTAATGAAATTGATGGGTGCATTTTAAATTTCACACAAGGCCCCTCAGAGATACCTGGTGGACTTGTCACAACACTGTCAGTCATCCACAGGACTGGTAGAGGCTGAACATAAGAATTGTACCTCTTATTTAATGAATTATAGTCTTTATTTGGAGTAGGGTTAATGCTGCCTTACTTGTGGTCTTTATTTTGCTGGCTTAAACGTCAGAATTGACAGTGTGACATTTTTAGGCTTTTATGTTCGTGTGTTTTCGTTATTAAACTATAACAAGGATTAACATTGTTTTTCTTCTTTTCCTTTTTGGGTGTTTGACCTGGATGTATGTTGCAACAATGGCTAGAAGTTTGTTGATTTCTAAGCTACTGTCTGTATTAAGGAACTTTTCAACAAAAATCTAAAATAAACATTGGTTCACTTGCTGGTGGATGATCTGGCATTAAGGTGAAGAATGTCTTGGTACTTTCACAGATTAATAAATATTTTCATGAAAAAGCTGTCCACAGCAGCCACAGTAAAATTTGAGGATTAATTAAGTTTTGTTTGTATTGGGTTTTTAGCCCTTGCAATCTTGGATTGGCCTCAATCTAATCTTTGATTAGTGGCCTCCGCTGCTTAAAATAAGCATGAACCAGTTTTGATGGGGCAGTATGTCATGATAAAATGTGACTTGAAACTGCTTGCAGTGGGCTGCACATGCAACTCTACCCAGTAGTCACTACTAAATTTATTTCATGCTGGGGTTTTTTAGTACCGTACATGTTTTTCCTCCCCCACATTTAAAGATTAATACGGCAACCGCTTCTGCACATTAAAACCTAAAATGAAAGTGTAACACTGGTTCTTGTGATTTAGAAAATTCATTAAAAAAAAAAAAAAAAAACGTAAAACCTGTATTTGCCACAGGAAAATGATATTCTGAGCTGGGGATGTTGAATGAAGCTGTTTAATGTTACATTAAAAACATGTTTTCAAAATACGGCTGTTAAACAGTGGGACATGAACAGAGTTGCACTTGTAACTGAATTAACATTAAAACAGTTGTTTTTCACGTCTGTGTACTGTGATATTTTTCATGTCTTTGTCACTGGTGCAGAAGTTTGAGACGTGGGAGAAATATTTGAGTTCTGTTGAAACATTTGACTTTTTCAGGTCATTGCGCTTTATGTTTGTTAAACCTTTGCTGCTGAAGTGTGCAAGTTGTTTGAGGGACAAGCTGTTGACAAGTTTTTCCTTTGAGAGAGCTACAAAGTGGTTTTTGAAATTGCAGTTTCCAGCAGTCATAACTCTGTGTCATTACAGTAATTCAAGATACTGTTGTTTAAAAATGACAACTAAAAAGAAGTGTTTTACACAAAGACTAAGTTTGATTTCAATTTTCTTTTGGATTGCGTTACTAAAAACTGCATCCCTTAAAGTGGTCAACGATTATTTAATAAGCTTCATAAAATGGATTTTTTTTTTTTTTAAAGGCGAAGTCAAAACAGTTTCGCGTATTTATTTGCTGACGGGCCCCCAATGTCTCATGGGCTTTTAAACATTTCCGACAGGACTTGAAGGCAGCGAACTAGCACGCTGGCTAGATTAGCATTACGCTACTAGCAAAAGCATGAGTTCACGATTTTTACAAACAACTCGTTAAACTAACGACCTCTGTTACATGGAAGAAACGGATTTGGGTCGCTCACTGGTGTCAGTGGACTTCAGCGAACATGTTTTATCGGCAGGCAAAGCCGTTTTGGACATGGTGGAGCGGGACTGGCAACCACTGTCGGAAAGTGAGCTGGAGCATCGGCTGGACCAGGTGGTGGAGGAGATCCTGGAAGCGGACGTTGTTGCTAAACTTGAAACACAACCCACTCCTACTTTTTATGTGCAGTTATTGCAAAGTCAAGTAAATGCGGGGCCTCAAGTTTTACAAACAAGCACCGCAAAAACCAACTTAAAGGACGAGAGGGCGACGGGGTCCCTAGAACCGCTGGGTGATGTGAACAATGCAGCAGTCACGGTAATCACAGTATCTGAATTTGTGAGAATACAGTTTTATAAGTTTGATAAGGAAGGTATAATTCCAAATATTCCTTTGGCTTTGTGAATTTTAAATGCAATTGCTTAACCCACTGAACAAGTAATACTATAACTTCTCTTACATTGTCACTAGTACATCTCAGACCTGCTTCAAAGCTCTAAATCCAGGGCTCGGATGGCTGGGCGGGCACGTTTATCAGTGTCCCACACTGTCCTGCTGTCTCTCACCCTGCTCTCTGAACGAGTCAGCTATCGTTCAGTGTCCCGCCGTTTCAAGCTAGAGAAAGGAAACATCCACAGGATCTTCTTCTCTTTCTGTGAGAGCATCAACATGTTGGAGGACAGGCACATCAGATGGCCAGCAGGTGGGTTGATGATGCTGCTGTTTGTTGGAAATTTGCAGGATAATGGCAAGGTGAAAAGATGCTAACAGGTGGTGGCATTTGCTTTTATTCTCCAGCAAAAGAAGTTGAAGAGGCACTTTTCCCATTTTCAGATCTACTTGGAAAAGAGGGGAAAGTTGTCCCTCAGGTCCTGGGAGTGTTGGGACACACACGGATCCCTATACGTCTGCCTGTTGGTAAAAGTAACACTGACTCTGCAGTACCTGAGGTGAAGAGGATAAAGAGGGAGGCCCATCCTGACTCTTGGTTAAATCTTGAGCTTGTATGTAATCGTAGTGGCCATTTCCTACACTGTAGAATCAGTAAAGGATCAGATCTGGAGAGAGGCAAGACTTTGAGAGACAGACTTCAACAGCAGCCTGAACTGATGCCCTCAGACTCCTGCCTCATAGCCAGAGCCAACTACCCACTCACTGCACAGATTTTAACCCCATACACAAGAAGTTACGGACCAAAAGAGGAACTCTTCAACAAAACCCTGGAGCAGCATTTTCAGATCCTAGATCAGGCCGTGGCCAACCTGAAAGCCCGATTTCAAAGACTCAAGTATCTGGATATTGGAAACTATGATCGAGCTCGAGCTGTTGTACTGACCGCTTGTGTGTTACATAATGTGTTTGTAAACATGGGACAAGTGGTTCAAGGAGAAACTGAGGAAGAAGAAGCCCTATCTCAGGAAGGAGAGGGGGAGGAAGATGAGGAGGGCGTACGAAGACGTGACACCATTACAGAATTGCTGTTTAGAAGTGTGGATTCAGGAAACACGTGATTTAAAGTCTGTTGGTAAATTTTTGTGCAATAAAAGTTTATTTGAACAGAATGTTTACTGTCTGAGCCTTTCGGCATGCCAACACCTTAACTCATTAATTTATTAGTTTTATATCTCGTTAAGTTAGTGGACACTAGCTCCTCATGTTTTGATCACCTTCATGTCATTTTTACATACAAGTATTTGGAATGGGGATGGGTGATAAAATTTTTTACTGTCCATACAATATTATTAGTTTATGATGCTGTTTAAAAAAAAAAAAGAAAAGATAATAGTATATACATATATATATATATCATCAGTCATTTTCTGTACCACTTATTCAGTTCAGGGTATATATATATATATATATATATATATATATATATATATATATATACACTAACAAAAAGTTAGGGATATTTGGTTTAGCCACTGTTCTTAGGTTTTCTTTCAATAAGTTTGAGATGGAGGAATTACCACATAATTCCAGTTAAATGTCGAACATTCATGATATATCAATAAGGTGAGAACATTTGACATTTTCCTTAAATTTGAACCGAAAGTTGAATATCCCCCTTTTTGTGAGTAATGTGTGTGTATATATATATATATATATATATATATATATATATATATGATACTGATATAATTGTACTGGCATACATCAAAGCATCAACTCCAGTGTACAGGGAGTGCAGAATTATCAGGCAAATGAGTATTTTGACCACATCATCCTCTTTACGCATGTTGTCTTACTCCAAGCTGTATCGGCCGAAAGCCTACTACCAATTAAGCATATCAGGTGATGTGCAACTCTGTAATGAGAAGGTGTGTGGTCTAATGACATCAACACCCTATATCAGGTGTGCATAATTATTAGGCAACTTCCTAGAATGTGAGAGTTCTGACGTGATGATACACACTAGGAGGAGGAAGACTTTTCGCGAAAGAGAGAAAAAAAGAAGAAGGAGGGAATTTATTTCTTTGTAAAAGGGAAGAAGAGGGATGGAGGGGAAAAGAAAAAAAGGAGATGTGAGGGGGAAAAAATAAATGGGGGAAAGAACAAAATAAAAAAAAAAAAAGGGAAAGGAAAGGGGAAAAAAAGGAAAAAAAAAGAAAAAAAGGAAAAAAGGGAGAGGGAGGGAAGAAGATGAATTAGGGAAAGGAAAAGAAGAAGGGAAAAAAAAAAAGAAGGAAGGAAAGGGGAAAAAAAAAAAAAAAAAAAAGAAAAAGAGGAAAAAAAAAAAAAAAAAAATAAAAATAGAAAAGGGAGTGAGGGGAGGGGGGGGGGGGGGGGGAAGGGAGGAAGCAGAACAGGAAGAGGGGGAGGGGGGGGAAGGGGGGGAAGAGAAGGGGGGGGGAAAACTAAACAAGCGAAAAAACAAAAAGGAAAAAGAGAGAAAAAAAAAAAAAAAAAAAAAAAGAAACAAAAAAAAACAAAAACAAAAAGAAAAGGAAAAAAAAGAAAAAAAAAAAAAAAGACAAACCAAAAAAAAAGAAAAAAAAAAAAAAAAAAAAAAGAGAAAAAACAGGGGGGGGGGGAATGAAAGAAAAAAAAAAGAAGGGGGGTCTTGCAAAGAAAGGTGGCTATATTGGTCACTGATTTGTTTTTGAATGTCAGAAATGTATATTTGTGAATGTTGAGCTGTTATATTGGTTTCCCTGGTGAAAATAAATAATTGAAATGGGTATATATTTGTTATTTAAGTTGCCCAATAATTATGCACAGTAATAGTCACCTGCACACACAGATATCCTCCTAAAATAGCTTAAACTAAAAAGTCCCACTCCAACTTCCAAAAATATTTAGCTTTGATATTAATGAGTCTTTTGGGTTCATTAAGAACATGGTTGTTGTTCAGTAATAAAATGAATCCTCAAAAATATAACTTGCTTAATAATTCTGCACTCCTTGTATTGATAAGCCCATCCCTAATTCAGAAAAACTAAATGTAGTAGATTTTAACAGGTTTATTTCAGTAACTTCAATCTGATAATCAATGAGCTTTTTTCAAAGAACTGCCTAAAAAAAAAAAGACAATTTTTCAGCTGATTGTGTTGTCTTAGCTGAAAAATGACCAAGAAATTGTCAATAAAATTTCAATAACTAAAATCTGGAGTAACAGCACTACATGAGAAACATAAAAATATTGCAACACGCCATATTACAGGAGGATAGAAGTTAAATATAAACTCTGCCTGCTGTTTTGTTTTTTTAAATAATTTTTCTTTCATTTTATGTATGTGTATATACTGTATATATATGTATGTATGCATATTTTTATTTACTTTACCCACATCTTAATGTTTCCCATTGTTGATGTGTCCTGAGCAGTTTTATGTGTTGTGTGTTTTGGAAAAATCTAATAAAAATACATTAAAAAATACTATTCTTAGCAATGATGTCTTAATTAAAACCAGAAAAAATAACAAGAAAAGAAATATACAAATAGATTTTATTATAACAAGTTGGTGTTGGTCTGGTGATGGAAGGATGATCCAGGCCATAGCGCGCTTCTCACCTGATAGCAGCAAAAATAGGCTTCAGCCCCACATCCTTGCATCTCAGGTATAGTGAATTGATATCAACACTGATTCATCACAGCAATGCCAACCAACAGTGGGTCCTGGTTAATTACAGTATTTATGAATGTGATGAGAAGAGGACAAAACTGTTATGTTAATATTTATTGTCAGGCTCATTGCGATGCATGGTATTGGGATTCATCCTGACAAAAAACATAACTTAAAAAAGATAACTTAAATATCATTCATACCGATGCCATTCGTGTAACAGCCACACCAGTTTATAATCCTGTATATCTATATTAATAATAACAGTGTAGACAAATCTTGTACTGCTGTGACGACTGGAAGCGAGTAAATATGAAGTCTGGCATATCTGAACATTTGAAAAAAGGCACTGCAATATACATGCAATTATTGACACATTTTTGTCATGATTATCAATTGTTTCTTTGCATCTGACACTTATTTGTGTTACTTTCTAATTTCTTTAGTTATTTCTGCTATACTATAAAAATAAATCAAGATTGTCTGCATAAATGAAGTTTTTATGCCCATATTATGAGTTTTTTTTATATTCTTTGGGATGATATCACAGATGTGTCTGTGTCCTCATACTGGAGATATGAATTCTGTATTTTATAATTAGCTTGTGATACAATGACACCATGTGAGCGATTCATAAACTGTGACAGTAAAAAGTCAGTAGGAATCTACAAGGATGTTCCATAAACATAAACCATTATCTGTGTGCAGAATCATTAAGGTTTTCAAGTATGTTAACAAACATGTCTCTCCTGGCCTAGTGTCCATCCTTTGATGTGTGTGTGCTGTTCTTCTGAGCCAGGTTGGAGATAGCCTGGGCCAAGTTGTTGATGGCTTCTATTTTCCTTTCTTCCAGCACCTTCTGCTGTGCCCACATGTTCATCTTCCTCTCCTGGAGCTCCATGTACAGCTGCAGAACATCCTGTGGAGGCCTGGTTGTGATGGGAGTAGCTGTTGCAGGGGGTGTAGGGAGGATGGGGGTAAACCTCTTGCTGGCTATAGCCTTTCCAACTCTGGTCCCGCTGAGCTTGGCCCTGCGTTGAGCTTCAATCTCCTCCCTGCTCTTGCCCAGAACCTCATGCATGGCTTTAAAGAACTCCCAATGAACACTAGTAGCCCCCAGCCGCTTGACCCTCTCTGCATTCTTTCTGTAAGTGGCCAGCATATTTCTCCATTTGAGGTCACACTCGTATGCTTTTACAGTGATATCAGAAACCTCTGATTCCCTAAGTTTGGTATTCACTTTCTCTGCTACCAGTTCCCAAAGTTTCTTTTTCTTGCAAACTGGTTGGTCAAATGCCTGATCCATTTCCAGTCGTGTATTGACAAGGTGCCATGTAGCTTGCAGTGTCCAAATAAATTCTGGAGATAAAAAGAAAAACAATACATGAGCATGATCTTGGACTAACCAGAAACTAGATCTTTTTTTTCTTTTTTTTTCCCAAAACAATACATAACCAATTTGGTAAAACATCTATCCGAAGCCAAAAGTTACCACGTATATATTCATGATTCATGAAACCAATGAACCTGACTACGGTGTAGAAAACCAGAGCCTGCGCACTCATCAGTCTCCCTTCGCATCATGCGATGACTGAATGTAACCTGTTTAACTTCAAAGTGTGAATACTTGCCAGCTTTTGCTTTATCGTTATCCACACTCGACACGACCGTCTCCTTTCCCTCTGCTTCAGCATTTGGTATCATCATTGTCTCAATTACTTCCATTATACTGAACCACAAACAGTAAAAGTGAAGTTCTTAATTTACAAGCGGTATCTCTACCGCGGAATTTAACAACCTTCCAGAGACACCGATGCGTTTTCCTGCGTTGAAAAAAAACGGTGAGTTTTACAACGACACTGATCAACTTGGGAAATGTAGTCCACTTAGATTGATGGTAACCGGCATTTGAGTGTTTTGAACCTTCAAATGAACTACAATTCCTATACGCTTTAATGTGCTTGGGGCACACGTCTTTTCACAGTTATTACGGGAAATGTAGTTCTCAAAAGGCACGAGCGGCATAGTTATCACCACAAGGCAACGGTATTTAAACTACAAATCCCAAAATGTATGTTAACGATCCACCTCTTCAATCCTTGCTCCGTCCCGCGTCCGCCCCTGTCTTGTTGTTTGGCTAAAGATGGCGTTAGCGGCTAACACAGGCGATTGCATTTTGTTTCACAAAATTTGTTCAGTCAATGGTAACAAAACATTGATGAAATAGAGCTTTAATTCGTCATTAGATGTACAAAGATGTGTTAAATTGAGCAAATACACGTCCATCACGCAGAACAACGCGTGTTCGGCCTCTTCACGATGTAGGCCAGTTTTTTTGGGGAGTGGACCGAAATTGTGAACTTCATTTCCCATCAGCGACTGCGGCGTCAGGTGGTACAACTTTTATTTGTCGTGCCGGTATCTGTAGTTTAGAACATATTGTTTTAGCGGAAACTTTAAGAGGAAATTGATTTAAAAAAAAAAAAAAAACTGTACACCTTCACTCGTTGAGTCACTAGTTAAGTTTAAGTGAAGCGATATGCTTATTTATTCGTCAGTACTTAACTGGACGTGTCTAGTGATGCAAAACTGTGTTTTCAGTAAGTGTCTGAGCAGAGAAAAGCAAAATTAAGGGTAACCGTCACCTGCCAGTCTGATGCGACATGGCTGCATCACCTGTGAATGGTGACAGGAAGCACTCGAGAGTACTCTCCAAAGAGGGGCAACCATTATCACCAGAGTCTTCCTTGACTTGGTGCTTGGCTCACCTCCACAAACCTGGATCAAGTACTGAAAACCATGCAGATTCTGGTGGTCTCAGAGAAATGGACAAGAGATCCAGAGTGTCTCAGTGGCGAGCCCTCGTTGCTATACGGACGCAGCACATCAAGAGTGGCACGGCTGGCATTGCCAGGTTCAGAGGTCAAGGCGGTCTCCGACCCTTGCTGAGTCTACTCAAACAGCCTGAGTGCTCGAGGAAAACCCTGGACCTGGCTCTTAGCATCTTGGCCAACTGCTGCACTGAGCTGGAGACCCGCATGGAGGTAAGAGGAAATTAATAATGAAGGATGAAATCATCACAATCATACTGAAAGTACTCTCTGAAATTGCTGACGTTAAAATATATTTCACCATAGGTTCGTAAACTGGATGGAATAAATATTGTGGGTAAGTGGAGATTGCATTGCATTGGATATCTATGTAACCTATGATATTATTACTATCAATGGCATTTAATATATGTACTTTTTTTTTTTTTTTAACCATCGCAGTGGACATCATGAAGAAAAATGTAGCCATGGAGACGATCCAGAACCGAGCAGCCCGAGCTTTGGGAAATTTGGCCATGGATCCAGAGAGCTCTGCACTTATCCACTCTGCTGGTAATTATGAAAAGTTGCAGTGTCTCTTACCATAATTAAAACTGTAATCTCTAATAATATATGTGATATGATTACACACTCGGAGCATTAGGATATCGGTCTGTATTAGAGAGAATTTCCATACAGTATGTAATAATGCCTCAGTACATGACAGTGGATGCCCCGTGGATTGGTAGCCAGTGACGGTTTGCAGAAACCAGATTGATGTGCTCGCATTTGTTGTCTGTTAAAAATCATGCATTAGCATTTTGTACCGGCTGTAGGTGCCAGACTGAAGCCTGGCTAGTTATAAGGACAAGGGAGCTACAATAATCCGGGTGTGAGCTAATAAAAGCACAAATCACTGACTCTGTGTAGCACTGAGACAGGTGGGGCTTGATTTTTGACAGTCAACCGGAAAAACAGGATTTAATCACGATATTGAGTCGAGATTTTGGCTGGGGGTTTATAATTTTCACACTTAAATTAGGGCTGCTTGGTTTTTCATGTGAGGCCAGGCAGGAGCAGTCAGGGGAGGGGGAATACATCTGGATTTAAACAACATGACCTCAGTCTTTATTTGAAGTAATAAATAAGTTATTAATAGGATAGAAATAGGGATGTAATTTTTATAATAAAAATTTTATAGGGTCTATGATCTCAGCTTCTTTTAGCTATTCTAATTCATAATCAGTGAATTAAAGGAAACACATGAAAAAGTAACATTTATGAATGTTTGCATCTTTAATTTGATCTCTGAAAGTTTTTTGCATTAGTATTATTTTTTGATGATTATTTTTTCTTTTTTTTTTCTTTTAGGTGGTGTTCCCCTTCTTCTCCTATGCGTGTCCTTGTCCTCTGCCTCATCCTCTCCCACAGCTGCTCCACCCACAGAATCCAGTCCCAAACTGGAGTGTGCTCAGTCAGCTGCTCGGGCTCTTCTGTACCTCTCAGATACACCCTCAAACCGCCTCGCCCTGCTCACCCAAGGGACATTATCTGCTCTTGCCCCTCTCATTGCTCCAGAATATCCCCAGTGTTTGAGGAAGGCGTCACTAAAGACTCTCCATGAGCTGACCCGGGGCTGTGGTGTTGAATGTGCCAGGGAGGTGTCCCGCTCTGGGGTCCTAGCTCAGCTTGGTGTCATGGCATCAGGGGACGCGGGTGCACCCTTTGAAGAGCTTGCGCTGAAAACACTGGCTAACATGTGCTCTCAAGGTTGCCTGCGACCTCTTGTGGGATCCCTGGGGGTTATTCAGAACTTTGTTGAGGAGGTTAAAAAGGACCCACTGAAGTCAGGAGTCTTCCTTAAGGCTCTGTGCTTGTGCTGCAAAGAAGCAGTGAATCGGGCCAAGGTCAAAGACAGTGGTGGGTTGGAGGTACTAACAAGCTTCTTGTCTGCTCAGCAGAGTCACCCACTTGCCAGGCTAGCGATTCTAGCCTGTGTTGACTTTGTTTTTGATGAATCTGCAATGGAACAGTTGCAAGAATTTGGGCTGGTCCCTCTTCTGGTTGCACAGTTAGTGAAGCTCACCAAAGAGGAGGAGCAGATGGCTGAGAAGATGGATGCGAGCTTCTCCACCAGTGTGTCTTCCACTGAGCTCTTTCCCTCCTCAGGTTTAGATTCTTTTGACTTTCCCCCTCCTGAAGGATACAAGAGGGAGGAGACCGGTAGGGAACAAGGTCTATGTTCATCAAGCTTTCAGAGTCTCAGGTATGAAAAAGAAAATGTGTTGCTTTGTTGAAAAAGAGATTTCTCAGTGAATTCTGCCATTTATCTGCATCTCTGATCCTCTCTCCAGGTCCTGGCTGCTGTCTGAAGGATTAATATCTTCTGAAGGAGACCTGCTGGATGCTTCCAGTGTTGATGGGGAATGGGGGAGTCTTCAGGGCCCATCATCATCATCATCATCATCATCATCATCATCATCATCATCATCATCATCATCCCCTCAAACCTCCTCTCCAAACCCATATTCCTGTTCCTCTCTCAAAAGCTCTGCTTCATCCAACTCTGCTGTCTTTGTAACTCCTAAAAAGGCAGCTCAGCATTCCCCTGTGTCATCTTCATCCTCATCATCCTCCAGTTCAGTCACACCTCAGACCCTTTCCTCCCCAAATAAAACCACTCAAGCATCTGTCTTTCCATCAAAGTTCTCATCCTCACAGAAAAGGAGAAGGGCTTCCTCGGCAACCTCCCTACCTAAAGTCACTCTTGACACCCCTCCCTCCGTACCTCGGTCATCGGCTTACCATCACCCATATCACCCAGAGCCCTGGACGCCCGAGTCGCCCATCCTGCTGCTGCTGTCACGTTTCTCCCACGCCAGCGACCCAAGTGCATCTCTAGTCAGCTCAGGCGTCATGTCCGGCCTGCTGTACTACCTCACTCAGCACCAGGACCCCAGCAGCAGGTGTTTCCGGATGCTCTGCAGGCTGAGCTGCAACCCAAACTGTTTGCAGGCACTGGTTCGAACTGGGTCTGTAGCGCTGATTCGCCACCATCTCTGCCAGAGAGGAGGGGGATTAGAAGGAGGGGAAAAGCAGAATGACAGAGTGAAAGGCAAAGTTAAACAGCTGGGTAAGAAAAAAAACATCGAATCATTTTTTTTAGTAGGGATGCACGATATAATTGGCCCTCTGTCGGTATCAGCCTTAAAACTGAGTATCGGATATCGGCCACCCCACGATATTTAATCGATATTTAAAGTCTAAAAATGCGGTATCGATGTATTTTACTAATAAAATCTCGTGATATTTCATTGTTTCATGAAAATGTCGCAATATTTCAGTGTATCGATATTTTTCCCACCCCTATTTTTCAAAATGAAATGGATAACAAATTTGCTATTTTCAATAATTGCTCATTTTTTTTTCAGCTTTAATATCGGTATTGATATCAGTTATTGGCTTACATTGGTTTTAAAAAATCGGCATATCGGATATCGACCATAACTCCAATATCGTGCATCCCTAGTTTTTAGTTGCTAAAAGCAGGTATTTGTAATTTTGTGCCATTATTTTTATAAATTACTGGTTAATTCATTAACTGTATTAGAACTTTATAGAATATTTTAGGTAATTGTTGTATTCAGAGACAGTTTGTAACTGTGTGCTAACTTTGTAGGTACTGCTCTTCTGAATAATCTGCATGTCCAGTGCGAGTCTGGATTTGGCTCTGGTGTTCTTGCACATGTGATGCTGTCAGGCTCGGAGTCAGACAAGATGAACTGCGCACTTTCTCTGCCCTTCATCAGCAGGTGAATATCAGATGAACTTCTGAATATGATTCATTTATTTACTTGGAACTTGGACTGTGAAATATTAGTTGCTTGCTCTTATTATGTAGTACCTGATTTGCTTTCAGTGTAGTTGATGAGTTTAAGATATTTTAAAGTGACCAATGATGAGTTTTGTATTTTCTCCCTCTTCCAACAGCAACAAATCCCTGCTGAGGAAGCTTCTTCTGGATAGTGGCGGGCTGCTCGTGACTCTGCACCGCCTTGGCTGTGACACTGACGATGAGTTGGATGAAGACCACCCTACAGAGTGTGAACAGTTGCTGTCTGACTTGTTTAATTCACCACATTCAGGTCTGACTTCTCAGCTTCATTCTCTCTACTTCTCTCTTTTGATTGGATGCCTGTCTGCTCTGACGGTCACAATGAAAACTGACTTGACCAAAAGAAAAACACATCCATTCACAACACTGTCAGTCTGTAATATTGACAAAGATTCACCCCCTCCCTTGAAAAAGCCTCGCCTTGCTGATGTATGTCCTTATGGGATATCAGACTTTGACCTGGTCTTGCTGCTGGATGATGGAACTCAGGTCCCGGCCAATAGGGAGGCCGTGGCTGGGGTGGAAGGCACTGATAACGTTGGCTCTGAATACTTCAGGGCTCTGTTAAGAGGGGGGTTTGGAGAAGCTCAGAGCAAAGCAGAGGAAGCCATTCCTATCAAAGATGTTAGTGCAGGAATGCTACTGCCGGTCCTGCATTACCTGCATGGATGTCGCCTGAGTGAGGACACGAAAACAGCGAAGGAGGGAGGGAGGAGAGGACAGTGTCAGATTTTGGATGCAGTGGCCTTTGATGTGTTGGGTGTCTGCCAAAATGAAGCAGAGGAGCTGTCGGCAGACGACTTGGTCTTCCAAAAAACACCTTTAGGTGAGATGATGATTGGGGCGTGCAGGTTTTTGGTCAGCGAGCTACAGCAAGAGTTGGAGGATCTCTGTGTGTCGCGTCTCCTGTCCTGTTACGAAAAGGTTCCTAGCGAAGGCCTGTCAGCTCCAACGGAGGACAACGCCGAAAAGAATGGACCAAAAATGGACCAAGATTTCCCAGAGTCTGCCGAGGAGAGCCTGGCTTGTCAAAAGGTGGAGCTGGAGCTGACTGGACTGACAAAGAAACTGAACAGTTCACTGCAAGAGATGGAGACCAAGATAACTTCTGTTGTGGAAACAATACAAAAAATGAACACAGGTTTAGACACGAACACAATCAAAAGAGTCACTTCTGTCTCTAAATCAGTGTGTGCTGCAAAGGAGAAACCTCTCGATCCAGAGGAGTTGTCATCAGGACCAAAAGATCACGCGAAAAGTGCAACACTAGTTGTGAAACCAGCAGCTAAGGGCTCTGGTTCTTCTTCAGAAACTGTTATAACGGTTGAAGCCCTGGCTGCTCTGCTGCCCCAGTTGTACTGGTTTTCTCAACGGTATAGCTATCCAGCACTGGGTCGGGCCTGCCTGACCTTGCTGCTGGGCTGTAAGGACTGTCCTCAGCCATTTTTGTCCTCTTCCGTTGCTGGGGATTGCCTTCGCAGACTAGCCAGAGAGGCGGACTGCATAGAAACTCTCAAACAGGACCTGATAGGGCTGGTCTCAGCTGCTCTGAGCTGAGCAAAGCAGCCACATATGAACTGGAGTGACTGGTGGATTCAGTTAAATGGCTGATGCAAGATAGAGCCAAGCTAATGAACTTCAAGAGTTGCCATTGTTTTAATTTTTTTTCTTCCCCAAAAACAGCATGATTGCCTGAAAAACATGGATGACTTTCTTCAGAGCTAAAGTGATGATTTTTTTCCCCCCCCAGAATTTTGGGTGCTTAACTTTTGAGTTTTGATGTAATTGAAGCCTGTCCCCACATGACCTACTTACGTTATATTTCTGTCTCATTTGATTATTTTCTAATGACATTTATACTGTCATTTTAATTTGTATTTTTTATTTGGAAAATGTGTGAGCAAATGAAAACAGTACTTTTGATAAATGTCATGTAACTGGATTTATCAGGGTAGGTTTGTTTATTTTGTATATAGAATGATATGGAATAGATATACAGCATATAAGCTTCAGCTGTCTGTTATAAATTTATTTCACTAAATATAGTGTTGGAGCATCACTCTGCTTTCTTTTTTTCTTGTGTCTGTTTCATTTGTGATTTGATGAAGTACTGTGTGAGTTTAAATTGGGTGCATCTCATTATTGGCCTGCTAAATGAACAGGAAAAACCGGCTGAATATTCTCTGCTCACAGTAGCGATGGAGATAACTGGGTTTCATTCAACAGCAAACACATCTAAAGAAATGTTTTTAGCTATAAAAGAGAGCCATAAATCTGATAATGTTTATCTCTAGTGGTTCAAAGTGAACATACTGGTGTTTAATAGCATTTGGTGGCATTATAGGCTATGTTGCTAATGATTAGAAGTAGGGATGCATGATATTGGAATTTTGGCCGATATCCGATATGCAGATATTTTAAAACTCATGTGGCCGATAACCAATTCTGATGCTGATATTAAAGCTGAAAAAAAAAATCAGTCATTGCAAATAGCAGTTTTGATATCTGTTTCTGACACTTTGCAAAATAGGGGTGGGAAAAAATATCGATACACTGAAATATCAAATCCGATAAATATTTAAAAATGCAGTATCTATTTTACTTACAAAATCTCGCGAGATTTCATTGTTCTTTTACAAAATCTCATGATATTTTGTGAATTCTCGCGAGATTTCGTAACAGAATGATGAAATATCGCAAGATTTCGTGAGTAAAATAGATCGATGCTGCGTTTTTGGATGCCAGTATATCTGCATATGAAAATATTGCAAAATTTTCATGATTCTCACGAGATTTCATAACAGAATGATGAAATATCGCGAGATTTCATTACTAAGATAGATTGATACCGGCTTTTTAAATGTCAATGTGATATAAGAAGATAAATATCGCAATAATTCAGTGTATCGATATTTTTTCCCACCCCTCGTCTTTAAAACTTTTAAAGTCTGTAAAAAGAAGTTTTTGAAGGGTTTTTTTTTTTGTCTGTTTGTTTAGACTTAAAAACAGTGGGCTGATCAGTTAAATAACCGTGGGTGTGGCCGATATCCGATATTCAGTTTTAAGGCCGATATAGACCGATACCGATAGGGGGCCGATTATATCGTGCATACCTAGTTAGAAGCAACTCTTCTTACTTGAGACGAGCTGTTCCTCTGACTATTTTCTTCTGAGATCTGTTGTTGCCGCTTTCCTAGTTTGCTTCAACTATAACTTCTGTTATCGTTATAGCTGTTACAGCAGCTTTCAATACTTAGTACTTTTGAGCTTCTGCATTTCCTCTTCATGTCACTGTGAGTTGGGATTGCTACATCTATCACTTGCTGAATTTGCAGACAATCGAACTCCCAGAGCTCTAGATTTACTTTTTGCATTGGGTGCAGTGATGCATCTAACTTTGGGTGCACCAATTTAAGTGCACCCCACTTTTTTTTTATAGTGTTTCTCTCAGCACCACATTTGAATACATTTTAAGGGTTTCTTTGTTTAAAGCATGCATTTCTAACAGGAAAAATAAAGTGCTAGCTTCAGTGAAATGAACTACACCTTATATTTCGAAAATGGATCATGAGGCTTTGCTGTGTCTGGAGAATTTCCCTCCAGATATATGTTTAGTTGTATTCATGATGATTATCTACATGGACTTGAATTTCATGAAAGGCAGCTCCTTTTTGACTATAATATGCCACACTTATGGCTGCTAAAACAGTCATAACTTGTATTTTCTTTTTTTTCTTTTAAAATCCACAGCAGCATCTCTTATCAGGAGTTTTGTCAACCATAATTAATATATAAATCTTTTCCATGGACCCTCTGCAGGGCAGCTTAAACAGGAGTTTGACGGCGGCTGCTGTAGTTTCCCGGTGACATTTGCCGGCTAGTATATTCTCAGTCTAATACTTCACCAGAAGTGGATGCAGCTATCACACTTTCAAACCAACACACAACACGATGTGCAACTATGGATCAGAACAAGTCAAAGTAGATGCCCTACCTCTTTACTACCTCTAACAGGTTTTGGTCACAGTCTAGTTACTCCTGAGCTCAGGTACAGTAAGTTAGTGGATGTTTTTCTCATTTTCAAGGTTTCTATTCACATTTTCTTATTCACAACTTATAAGTACAAATTTAAAACTGCTATGAAAACTTGACCAATCTCCCCAGATAAGGTAAAAAAAACAAACAAAAACATTGTTTTTGACTGTGATTAAATCCTGAGTAAGAACCAGTCAGTTCAATGAAACCCAGTCTCTACTAATCTGGATAATTGCATGTAAAAGCACTCATCTCAACATGAATGCACACAAACAGTTTGAGTATATTGATGACATGAAGTGCTTCACTAAACAGAGAAAAATAAAGTTCTTAATGCAGTGCAGCTCAAAGTGTTTTTATTGTTGGTACTCTGCTGTGCAAGTACACTGAAGGTTGGAGTTTAAGGCGTGCAGCAGGTCAAGGCTGAGAAAAATGACTGATCCTCTCAGTGTTCAGAGCTCTCAAAGCCATCGGGGAGGGCGTTGGCGTGGGAGTTGTGGAACAGCGAATGGTTTCCATCACCCCAGGGGAATTTCTGGAAGGAGTCATATCAGTGTGTTATTATATCTTATCAAGAAAATAAGCAGAAGTTGCATCTGATAAGTTACCCCTAGACTCACCTTGGTACGGATACGCAGGTGAGAATATGGCACAAACTCTGGATGTTCGTGTGAATGTGCCTGCATCTTCATGTAAGCGTTGGCCATACAGACGCCAACGCCAGGAAAGGCCAAAATGAAAGTCAGTATCTTCCAGGTCTTTGCTAGTGAAAACACAACAAATAGAAGTACGTGACTTAAACAAGGAGACAGAGGCTTGTGAGAAATTGAAAGTCGATGTTTCTCTAATGCTCAGTTCCTGATTATTTGCCAGGGCAAATGCAGGCTGGCTGCCCGTTTGGTTAATATTTAACAGAAGAATCAGACTCTGTGTCTTTCAGTGCTTTTGCAAGCCATTGCTTTAATTTGAAGGCTTTGAAATAATCTGTCTGTCTTTGGTTCAAAAGGTCAGAAAAGACGGATTCACCTCCTCCCTCATGGCTTGAATGTGACGCTGCAGCAAGCACCCGACGAGCAGCCAAGGTGGCTGGAGACAAAGACATCTGCAGAATAGGAGTATGATTGAGAAAGCTTTTTAAGAGTTGAGGCTGATATGTGCAACGTTCAGCTAATGACCTGAATATGAGACAATTTTATGCCAGTGAGTCCTCATAAATTCAGCATTTAAGTTAAAAACAAACACATAGATGGCAAATTAATAACATCACAACTTAAATAGTGATCTTTAAAGTTATTTACATATTTTTGGTTCGACATATGTCCTTGTAGAAAGCAAACCGTCTAAAATAAACAACTAGGATTGAGGCAAGGCCTACTAGTGTGACAGTCTGGTCAGAAAGGTGTTAGCTCTGCACCTGTGAAAATTTGGCAAAAAAATGTGGTAAAAACTTACTTTTTCAGGTAAACGGTGTTCAGTAAGGTTTATTGTCCTCTTATTTTTTCTGACAACCCTCTTTCCTGTGTGTTTGTCCTTCAGTCCGTCCTGAGTTGAACTCACTGTGTCAGACTCCTCCCCATTTCAATCTGTCACTGGGCCAAGAAACTTAGTTTATATTTGGGCAAGTGCAAAGGCAGGCTGATATGATGAGGGAGGAGGCGCTGTGGAGGACAAACAGGATGGGCCATAAAGGAAAGAGAAAAAAAAAAAGTGGGAAGGAAATTCACATTAATTCATATTTATTTATTAGCCTTTTTTTTTTATGAATTATTGTCATTCTTGGCCAGTTTCTTGCAGGGTAAAAATGAACACTCAAACCACAAAGTTGAAAATTTTAGCAACTGATGCCTTGTTTTTTTCTAAAACATATAAATGACAACAGATAATTTCTTTTGCTAACGACTGTCAAGACTTGCTGAAGTTCAAATTGAGCACCAGAAAGAGGAAAAAGGGGATTTAAGTGACTTTGAACGTGGCATGGTTGTTGGCCTGAGTATTTCATGAACTGATGCTCTGCTGGGATTTTCCACACACAACCATCTCGAGGGTTTACTGCAGGGTTTCCAGAGTTGGCCCCCAGGGGCCGCAGTCCTGGAGGTTTGGATATTTCCTGCTGCAGCGCTCCTGAATCAGATTAGCATTGATTTGTCATGACATGGATCAACGCTTCAGGCTGCTGGTGTAATGGTGGGGAGATTTTTATTTTTTTTGCCCACTTTGGACCCGTTAATACCAACGTGGTATGGTTGAACCACCACAGCCTACCCGAGTGTTGTTGCTGACCATGTCCATCCCTTTATGACCACAGTGGAGCATCTTCTGATGGCTGCTTCCAGCAGGATAATGCACCATGTTATGAAGCTCAGATCATCTCAAACTGGTTCACTGTACTCCAATGGCCTCCACAGTCACCAGATCTCAATCCAATGGGAACAACCCTTATACTTCCTGAACTTAAGCTAGCTCCTTTGTCTCCTGTCTTTAATTATAAGACAAACTGATTAATCCAGGTGTGTCTGGCCATTGTCCTCGTGGTTACTGAGGTCAGGTACACCTGGATTGATCAAACCATCCAATAATTAAAGACAGGAGACAAAAGAGCTGGCTTATGTTCAGGAAGTAGTGGATTTGTGCGTAAAGCTCATAGAGCAGCTTTGAGATGTGGTGAAACGGGATATGCAGCAACTGTGTGATGCTGTTATATCAATATGGAGCAAAATCTCTGAGGAATGTTTCCAACACCTTTTTAAATCCGTGCCACCAAGAATTAAGGCAGTTCTGAAGGTAAAAGTGGGTCCAACCTGCACCAGATGATGGAACTGATAAAATAATGTATGCATGTTATGTGTAAAGTGACATATTAATTCATAAATTTATTTTTGAGAAATAGAAAAATAGATTAAACACCATGTCCACAACCTCATCTTAAAAATAAGATTTTCTGTCATTTATATACTGAAGTATTAAAATGAATTTGTTTGACTTAAACTCAAAGATCCCTCAGAGACAGGACAAGGACATCTTATAAACAGTGTTGTGTGCAACCGTTCTGGTTTGGGGTTGTGTGGGAGTCAGTGGGTCAGGAAACTCTGTGCTGATATATGTCCACCAGATGGGGTAATGCTGCCTCAAGTGCTTAATTGCTCTGAAACTTTCCTGCAGGACTCTGTCTTTGCTCATTAAGCCATACAGACTTGCTTCCACACAGTAGCTCCTTCTCCTGCTGCAGTGACGCGTTTGCTGTTTAAAAGAAAAGTGATGGCTTATGTTTGAATTTTGGCATATTTTCCCGCTCTTAGCTGAGTGCAGTTTTATAACTTCCAAAGGCATAAATAAAAGAAAAGTTTAAGTTATTATTTCTTTATTTCTTCTTCTTCTTCTTCTTCTTTTTTTTTTTTTTTTTTTTACTGTTTTCTTGATTTTATCTTCTCAGAAATGCACCAAATTGTGACATGAATTCTTCTGCACTCTGCCGCTCTTGAGTGTCAGTTTTAACACAGGGCTTTGTCATCTCTGTCTGGGCAGCTTCAAGCAGCCGTGCAGACGGTACAGAGAGCCAGCAGTGATGTCAGTCAGTCAAACAAGCAGCCTGTCTAAACGTCTAGCTCTTGTGTTTTTGTAGGCAAAGACGAATGACATCTCCGTTCGAGCACTTTCAGATACAGATGTTTGCATGTGCTGCTGGATCTTAGGAAACTTAAATAATAATAAAAAAACCTCTCTAAACTCTATAATTAACTTGTACCTTCATATTTTTATGAGTATTTGCATACAAATGTATCATTAGACGTATGGAATATGCTTCCTAATGCACTTGATTCTGCAGCATTGTAATATTTAACTTTGAGAATGGCAACTAAGGATGGGCGTATCGATACCTTGGAGTTGATACTTCGATATATACCAGGCAATGTATTGGATTTGATACTTTTTAAAGTATTGCAATACCACTGTGCTACTATAAAACACCTAATTTGTTTTCACTTACAATTTCAGGCAACAAAATTTCGTGCAAAATCCAGGCCTGGTATATTTCTTCTGGGTATGTCACATGATTAAGTCGGTCTATCAGAAATCAGAACCAAAGCCTTATTTCGCAACTTCAGTCAAGCACTTAATATATTTAAATCTATTTTTGTTTAATATATATGATTTATTTTATTGTAGCATTAAAAGTTTTATTCTAGGGATGCACCATATAATCGGTCCTCTATTGGTATCGACCTATGTCGGCCTTAAAACCGAAAATCGCACATCGGCCACTCCTCCGATATGTAACTGATATTTAAACGATCAGCCTGCTGTTTCTAAAGTAAAAAACAAAACAAAAAACTTCTTCTTCTCCTTCAAAACTTCTTTTTTTACAGACTTTAAAACTTCTAAAGACTGGGGGTGGGAAAAAATATTGATACACTAAAATGCATTGCCATATTTTCATATGCTGAAATATTGGCATTCAAAAATGCGGTATCGATCTGTTTTACTAACAAAATCTCGCTATATTTCATTGCTCTGTTACGAAATCTTGGAAGAATTCACGAAAATGTGATTTTTTTCATATGCAGATATCATAATGACATTTAAAAAGGCGATATCGATCTATTTTACTAGCAAAATCTTGCAAGAATTCATGAAATACCATGAAAGCTGTTAACAGAACAATGAAATCTCAAGATTTTGTAAGTAGAATAAATCGATACAGCGTTTTAAAATATCGATTTGATATTGGCATATGAAAATATCACAATATTTCAGTGCATCGATATTTTTCCCCACCCCCTACTTTTCAAAGTGTTGGAAACCAAATACAAAACTGCTATTTGCAATGACTGCTTATTTTTTCAGCTTTAATATCGGTATCGATATCGGCCACATGAGTTTTAAAATGTCGGCATATCGAATATCGTCCAAAATTCCAATATCGTGCATCCTATTTTATTCCTATTGTCCCTTGCCATGAAATCATTGACATAAACCACTCAGTGTTCCATTGTGTGGTTTTCCTTTAAGGAGGAAAAAATGTCGGTATCGGTGTCAATATAGAAGCAAAAGTACCATAAACTCAAGGTATTGAATTGAAACAAAAAATCTGTGTATCACCCATCCCTAATGGCAACTCTATTCCTTTTAGTGGTTCAACACATTGACTGAATGAACAGCAGCTGGACAAATTCCACTTTAATTACACACAGAACTTTTCTTCTTCAATAATAAATTATATTTAATTTTCCTTTGGTCTGTCTCAAGTTGCAAATTGACCGGGTAGAGCACAACCATGTTGATATTGTCATTACATCTGAGTGCTTTTTTATTGCAAGATGATTGACAACCACGCAGAGAATGAACCGATTCAAAAGGTCTTCATTTTTTCACTTACACCAGTGAGAGTGAAGGCTATAAACACACAGCAGCAGGAGGAAACGCTGCAGACTCAACATGGAAAAGTGTAAGGGAGACAGAGTAATGTGCAAATGTGAATGAGTACACGACAGTACTTTTACATATCTTAACCTCTTTAGAATAATGGAATAAAATCATCCAATTTGAGTAATTTGTTTTGTAAATAAAAAAGGTTTGCAAACTGAATTGAGGTACTTTAAACCTTCGCATCATCCTTTCACACCTGCACCGTCTGTACATTTTTCATGCCAGGAGAAAGACAACTGTTGATTGTATGCGATGCAGTAAGTGTGTGTGATGTTGGCCTGAGGCGACGGCAGTCTCAGCCAGTCTGAGAAGCCCAGACCTGTCTCCCCCTCATAAAGTCCAAGCTGTCTTTAGTTGTGGGCACTTCAGAGTGGCTCACATCTTAGCTCTTTATTGAATCTACAGCGTCATGGCAACCGTTTCTCTGATGTTTGCCAAACTTTCTAAAGATGTTATAGGTAAGCAGAAAATCCAAACCAGGCTGAGAAATAATGATCAAACCACACAAATAAACAAACATAACTGGACTTAGGGATGGGCGATACCCCCAATTTTTTTTTTTTTGATACAGTATCTTGAGTTTATGGTACTTTTTCTTCGATATTGATACCGATACTTTTTCCTCCTGAAAGGAAAACCACACAATCAAACATTGTGTGGTTTATATGAATAATTTGATGGCAAGAAGAATAAAACTTATAATTTTAAAACTTGTAAGAAATGCTTTTAATGCTACAATAAAATAAATCAATGAATATATTAAACAAAAATAGATTAAAATAAAGATTTTCTTTTTGCAGAAGTGCTTGACCAAAGTTGCAAAGTAAGGCTTCGGTTCTGATTTCTGATAGGCTGACTTAATCATGTGACATTTAATACTCTGAAGAAATATACCAGGCCTGGATTTTGCATGTAATTTTGCTGTCTAAAATTGTAAGTAAGAACAAATGAATTACATGTCAACACAGTTGCATTGTAATACTTTTAAAAGTATTGAATCTTATACTTTGCCTGACAGATGTTGAAATATTGACTCCTAGGTATTGATACGCCCATCCTTAATTGAAATCATAATTATGTAAAGACTTGAACAGCAAAAAACTGCAAGTGAGAGAAGCTGAAACAAACAAAAAAAGACATTTGCACATTTCTACTTTGAGTACTGTCTTGTTTTTGCTGAGTCAGCTTTATGTGCTGAAGGCATTAGATAAAAACAAAGCTGCACGGTAGAATCAAGTCTATTATGAGCTAACATTTTAAGGAAAATTTCAGTGGGCTGGAGTAAATACTCCTCCAACAGGCTGAGTGTGGCTGGGACAGGCCTGCAGAGTTACTGGTTGCAGACACTTGAACCATTCATGACCACAGCTGGTGATTTAGTGTCATTAGAAACGTTTCTCCAGAGAAACTTCGGCATACTGTCCATCACACAGGTACCGTGCAGACAGAGCAAGTTAAAGGCCCACAATATCATCATGATGTTTGCTAACCGTCTGACACAGACATGTACTGTGAGGGCTGCTCCCAGTTTTTACAATATGTGACTTGTTTCAGGTATATTTTGATTTTGAACTAAGCATGTAAGTGGAAATGTTGAGCAGCACCGACAAGCTGCCAACTGAGCGAAAACAATCAGTGAACGTTCACATCTACCAACTTTGTCTTTAAATAAAAAATACCACGTCTCATTAATTTTACTGTCAACATATTTGTCTAATTTAAGGAACTTTTTCCTCACACAATAACCTCTGCCTCATCATATTGATGGCTGTCTTAACCAGCATTCTGTTCTAGCTGGGAGATATTTCATTAAAAAGAAAAAAAGCCATAGTTAAGTCCCTATGTATACCGTTTTGTCTGGGAAGGAGAATTAATCTCAACAGATTTCCACCCTGGACACATTCAGTTTGACAACTTCCAGTTAAAACACCTAAAAACGACATGGCAGCAGGATGGCTTTGTGGGTCTTCATGTCTTTCCCTCAGTCTGTATGCTACATGGAGCTCAACACTAATATTAAGCCTCATGAAGGTGGACCGCAGTATTTCACAAGCTGGAAGAAAAAGACCATAAAACCACTGAAAAACACTTCTGTTCCATTCCCCAGGCTAAGTAAATGAAAATTACGGTTGCTGAAGTTTACAAAGAGAAAATCTGATCATTTTACAGAATTTGTGTTTATTTAACATGAAACTGTTAAAGTCAAGTTGTGTGCCGCTTTATTTATATTTGTCTGGGTGTTTTATTAGCTGGAGATGTTGCAACTAGGCTCGCAGAGAAGAATCAGTACATTGGTTTTAAGTACTTCAGAAACCAGATAATTGATATTGCACTGCAGTATTTTGTTGTTCAGAAGAGAACTGTGAGTTGATTCTGCATTTCCAATTTCTAAAACCCTCGTTCATTATAACTCTAAAAATAACCTGTGTGGTTGGTTTTATCCCTGCAACTTCAACCAACCTTAGGTACCCTGTAGGGGTGTAAATCAGTGGTTTGATCACGACACGATATTGTATTGATACAGTGGATAGGCTATTCGATATCTGCTGATATCTCAAATTCAAACATGATACGATTTCAATTTGATTTGATTTAGGATCCACCAATCGATATTAAACAATATTACAAGTAATATACAAGGTTATGATTTCATAACAGCCATAAGCTTTGCAGTACAATCTCCCAGTGTCACATTTATCCACTCCACAACTATAAACCTGTATTTTATTGTGGAAATATTGTGTCAGAGGACCTTCAAAATAAAACCATTTTCATAATAAAAGTTGGTTTGATATTGATTTTTGGTTGATATTGGGTTTTTGGGTTGATTTACGATCAATACAATGATCTATATCGATGTATCAGTATAGATCGATGTATTGTGACACCCTTAGTACCCCGTGTTGCAGATTATTTTGCAGGTTGGATTTCAGTTCATTAAACATTTGCGTTTCAGTTTTTCTGTATTCCGTTGAATGTGTTTCTCCTGGTTTGACCCTTTGTTTCACAGGTGAGTTTAAGAAAAGGTAAGCTACTCAAGGGAGTTGTTCCACATTATTACGCAAGTCACATTTTCCATGCGGTCTGGGGAAAAAGGACCTGCAAAAAAAAAAAAAAAAAAAGCATGTATTTGTGCAAAGCTCTGTGAAAGGAATAAAAA
The DNA here is from genome assembly GCA_023101725.1 of Atherinomorus stipes. Classification (NCBI taxonomy): domain Eukaryota; kingdom Metazoa; phylum Chordata; class Actinopteri; order Atheriniformes; family Atherinidae; genus Atherinomorus; species Atherinomorus stipes. The sequence goes on from JALJCO010010442.1 coordinate 145,970, forward strand.
CATCTGACCTCACAAAAATGATAGCAAGTACTGTTTAAGAATATATGTGCGATTCAGAGAGTAAACAGGTTTGTTCAGATGAAGGCATATCAGGGAAATTCTTTGTCAGGTGAGTGAAAGAAGCTGTAAAAAACCTGCTGATAAGTAGCAAGCGGTATTTGAAGCTGCTTTGGTCTCTGGAATGATGAGAACTTCATGCAGGACACTCCAGAGGCTGCAGTTTCTGTCATTCATGATGAGCCAATGAGCCAACCACAAAGACTCATTTTTAACAGTTTTAATGTACTGATACCACACTAGATGGTCCAGATGGGTGGAGTTCTGGATGGATGGTGGATGGCTACCACGTCCCAACAAGGCTGCGACATCAGCAAAATGGTGATAGTGGAGTGATGTTTTGGGCTGGAATGACGGGGAGTGAGATGGAAAGACCTGATAAGGTGGTTGTCAAAATGACCTCTTCAAAATAGCTGCAATTTCTAACTTACCATTTCTATCTGTGCTATAAAATCAAGATCTGTACATTATGCAGCAAAGACAACACTTCATCCCATGCAGCAAAAAAAACTTCTGAATCTTTGGCTACTGTGGGTATAAAGGAAGAAAAACTCATGGTATAGCCACCCACATCCCCTGACCTAAAGCCTGCCCGACTGAGAACCTGGGGAGCATCCTTAAAAAGAAGATCTATGAGGGTGGGAGGCAGGAGACCTCCAGACAGCAACCTCAGGAAGTGATTCTGGTCTGTTCAACTTCAGAGATTCAAGATTTAAAGACTGCCCTGTGAAAGACTGGCATCCTGTCCAGGGTGTACCTGCCTCTCGCCTGATAATAGCTGGGATAGACTCCAGCAACCCGCGACCCCGAATTGGGCAAGTGGTACAGAAAATGAATGAATTAAAGATTCTAAGACTTATAATCACAGTTTGCTGTATACAGCAGACATTCAGGAGAATGGAAATGTTACTTCTCTCTCACCAAAGATTTAAAAAAAGTACAAGGGATTATATTATATATATGAGGTAAATATATACTGTACATTTATATCTGTTAAATATATATTAAAAAGAGAATCTAACAAATGAGATTGAACAGAAACTAAGTTGAATGGATGAGAAAGTTAATGTAATATCACAAAAGGGCTCCATGTTAAAGGTACAGCATGTAAAAAATCAAAGGCAGAAAAATATGATATGTAATTCAAAACTATGTTCCCATTTATGTGTGATCGTTGCACTAGAATAGCTGTTTATTTTATGTTTATGTTTATTTTCTAAAAATGAATAATTTATATCTACTTTCTGGGTGGTGCACATATGGAGGCTGCCATATTTGTTTCACCATTTTTACTATGGTGTCCCTGAATGGGCAAAACAATGTGAGTGGAGTGAGAACCACTCTGAACTTAAAAACTGCTGTACCAGCTGTTTAATGGGAGTTAAAGCACTTTTTGGGATAAGTAACGCCTTAAAAGACATTAAAAGTAGTTACTAATAGTACATTCATAGCTACACCTGAGACCACTTGATCCACTTACAGATGAAAATATCTTTATGTCTGGGAGAATTTTGGCCACCAATGGCCACCATACATTCTTGACAGTGCTGGAATATGAAATCATTTGAAAGAAAACATCTTTTCTTTCAAATACCCGTCTTTACCACTAGATTTCAGTATTTCTTCCATACTGTACCTTTTAAGATGGAACTGGATCTGGAAAAGTATTTTTTTAAAAATATGATTTTAGAAAACGATTTCTTCAAAATGCAATAAATATAGCAGGTGTACATTTTCACACTGTATTACTCGTATTTACTGTCGTTCGCATTGATTGTTCAGAGGAACTGGACAAAAACAGCATATGCATAATAATCTGGAACGCAAGGAATAAACTGAAGTCACAACTCATGATATCTCCTTGAATAACACAGAAAATGCAACACAAACACACACAGTGTTATTTGTTTGTGTATTCAGGGGCACATAGTGTTTTAACTAGAATAGCCCACAGTGAAACAGCCATCCAGATGTGTCTCCGCAAACTGTTACATTACTCCTTTCTGGATGAACGAGCCAGCACTGTCTGCACCTCCACCTCTTTCTCACTTCTGACAACTACCTGCGCCTCTTCTCAAAGCTTTGACATGTTCTTTTGAGAAACCGACACACTCCTTATAGATGAGACAGATGCAGACAGATAAATGTTTAGAGGGTAATCATGGGTGAAGGACTCGTGAGTCAGACGGGGCTTATGTTATTGTTTTATGCTCAGTACCACCAGGGCAGACGATGCGGTGGTCCTCATATGTGACTACAGTTTTCCTAAGGGGGCATAAAAACAAGTAGCTCCTTTCAAGGTTTAACCATAATATGTGGTTCTCTAGGCAGACGTTTGCATTGAATGCAGTCGTGTCTGAGGTTAAAACATAAACTTTGCATTAGAAACTGTCTCTCATACAGAAAACCTCCCTTTATGTAGTATAAAACATAAAGATGATCCTAAACTTTGGCTGGTGATGCGACTGGGCCCAGAGCCTCTCATGCAGACTGCAGAAACACAAGGTTTCCCCAGACTTCATACCTGATCACACCTGGCTCATGTCGTCTCTAAACACCCACATTCACTCACAAATATACTAATGATGTCATATTTACTGTGCAATTTCCATTAATTCTTTAACAGGATATTTGAACTGAATGCAGATTCTGTTTTAATGCTCTGATTTATTTCCACTTCTTATTGCATAAAAGGTACAATGTTTGCTCAATTCATTAAAACCAGAGAAAATGGCTTTTAAATCGAGTATTTTTGCAAGAGAAACATATTAAATTCACCATGATGTAATTAAATGGGAGGAAAGTGTCATATATCATGCATGTCTGTATTTTAATTTCCAATTTACCCAGCACAATGACGTTGGTCAGTGAGTGTGTTTAAATCATTTAGCTTTAGTCCTATGAAGAGTATCAGTTCTGCATGTGTCTTTCTGACCTTTCATAGAAAAGCTGTTGAGGGCATTCATCATCATCTACGCTGTGAACTGGTTTCCATTATAGTGTGTGGAGCAGAGCCAGAACTATTCAGATGATGCTTCCTTAGTTTCCCAGAAAAAGGCTGCAGCCTCTTTCCTCACCACAAAAACAGAAAAATCCAATTTGTACACACACATGCGTAATTTTAACTGCTTTGTTACTTTATGTTTGTAGAAAATGATTGGCAAACATTTCTTTTTCATCCATTATTTCATTCCCTGTATTGAACTGAATTGAAAACTTTATTTGAACACAAAAACAGAAAAACTAAACTAAAAGAATATTTAAAAAAAGTGGGAGTGGGAAGAAACCAGCACCACACACCATGGACCTCATATATACTTATTTACCATTTTCTTCTAAAATGATTTCTGGGCATTGTCTTTGTTGCCTGTGGACTTTTCCTTTCTACCAGAGTTCTTTCAGCATATACCAGGAAATACTGTTTTACATGATCAGATACTTTTGTGACTTCTCATGAGCTCAAATACAGTTTGCATTTCCCAAAATTTGTTTTTTGTGTGCAGAAGTTGAATTTTAGAGAAAGTGGTGTTTCTTGCCCATCTTGTGTGAGTGTGTGTATTCTCAGCTGATGGAAACACACTGTCCGGCTGGACAAATGTGTGTTCAGAAGGCAGGACGGATCAGTGGGAGTGTGTTAAAGAAAAAAAAAAAGACAACATATATAAGACATTAGGGGCAGTGATGCTTTCAGTACCAGTTTTGCAGTTGTCCATCAGCCTCTCTTTCAGTGCTGCTGTTTTATTTTTTTGTACAACACCCTGCCCTCCTCCATCCTCCTCCATCCTCCTCCATCATGCTGCTTAGAGCTCTGCTGCAGACTTCACTGGTTCTCTGGTTGGCTCAACAAACTCTGCAAGGAGGTAAGAAATGCAGATGAGAAAGTTCACAAAGTTTTGAAATTATTACGTCATGGATTTTGTATTATTTTTTGATTGCCTTTATTTCCTTGTGCTGTGTATCTGTCTACTGTTATACCTAATACCATATTTTCCGGATTATAAGTTGCACTTTTTGTCATAGTTTGGCTGCTTTTGCTACTTATATATCAAAATATTTGCAATTATATTTTTAAGTCTCAATTCATATTGACATGAGCCAAGGAGTAAATATTACCGTCTAAAGTCAATAGAGGGCGCTCTAAGTTTGTGACTACTATATTCTGCGTCGAGGACAAAAATCCCCAAATAGCCTTATCTCAGTGAGGGGAGTTTATTTTGGACATATGGCTGTATACTGCCTGTACGGTGGAACAAATCCTCAAAAAACATGTTTATCCTTCTTTTTTATGATGTTTATGATCATTTACAGGCATGAACTTTGGAATTGGACTGATTGGGTAATTTTTTAGCAGCAACAAGTATGTAAAAAATCAGAAAATCACTGTATTTTCAATAAATAAATACGACTTATAGTCCAGTGCGACTTGTATATGTTTTTTTCCTGTTCATGATGCATTTTTTGTCCGGAAAATACGGTAATCTTAAAGAACTCCTTTGATTTGATTGATACAGTTCTCACCAATACAATTCTCATTTCTCTGGCAAAGGCTTTAAATTTGAAGTAAACACAAAACTTAAATTAGTACGCAAAAAAAGTTCAAGTTATTGATTGTGAGTTTGTGTGATGAAACTAAAAGATCAAAGAGAATACAATGCCAATCTCAACAGCACAAATTAGTCTGATGCTACACTCAAAACTTTGAAGGATTAACATTTTTACTGACTCACTCTCACCTACTTGTTAAATATCGTGTCTGTGAGACTGAGGGAAAGAAAAAAAAAACACTGGTCTTTGTAAACTTTGGCTCTAAAATCTGCATCCCCGCCAAGCCACCGTGGTTTATGTTCTCTGTTTGTACCGAATCAAAGGATGCGATGAAAAGGTGGCAGAGGCCGGCAAAATCTGACAGCGGTTTGTGAGAAGAACCAATCAGACCCACACAGTCACCACATTTTGTCCTCTGACTCCATGAATGGATGACTGTCTCTCCATGCTCCTGATGAGTCAGGCTTCATGAAACCCTTTAACTGGCATTTGATCTGCTACTTTCACTCATTCAAAGTAATTTATAGTGTTTCACCTCATAGTGTATAATGAATATGCATCGTTTTGATCTGAAAATAAGACTGACTGAACTTCTTTCATAGATCAAGATCTTGTTTGACATGTAAGTTTAATTAACAAGATTAAATCCTTAATTCCAGATGAGAAAATATGATCTAATCTAATATAATTGCACCAGTGTTCTTTGCAATCCTGCTTATGTTGAACTCCTCACTCTTATATTGCTTGTTCTTACTGTATCTTACAGTAGTGTGCACCCTGCAGCCTTATTCATCATAGACATTTTTATAGGATGGGTTTGAGATTATAATGTGTGTATTTTATAACATGCATGCTAAATTTGATATGTTTCAGGGGTCAAACCTCAAAATGTAGCCTATGGGAAAGCATTGCCAGCAAGAGGTAGGCCATAAAGGTTTTTTTATTTATGTTATTCTGTTTTATCTTCTTGCATGTTTACTTATTTTGGAAAAGAATGAGATGTTATATTGGTCTGTGTTTCTAATTAGTGTTTATTTCTTCTTTCCTCAGGCATTGGCATTGGTGTAAAACCTGGAGGTCAGTCTTTCTCACAGCATACACTCACCAGCAGATAAGCATTAAACCAGTGGTAGATGATGCTACAGGTTTCATTGTGTATATTTCTGACATAAATTTGCATGCAGCTGCTATAATATTGTTATATGTCCAGAAATCAAATGTTATTTCTTATATTAACAGCACAAGTGCCATATACAGTAAATGGTATTTAATAAACCTTATTTGAGTGAAGGAACTGTAAATTCCCTGTTTTGTTATTTCAAATTATTTCTGTAAATAAATGAATATCTGATTAAAGCTAAATTCAGTCAGTCAGTCATTTTCTGTACCGCTTATTCCCGCCTGATTAAAGCTAAATTGATTAACATAATTTCCTCGTAGTTCCTGCAGTTACAGGAGCCCTTGGAGCACTGGGGAGTCGATATGGCACCAAAGCTGCAATGAAGACTGGAAGTATGTTCAACTTTCTGACATGAACAACACATCATAAAGCCTAAACTTCATGTACATCAAGTTAATATTTTTCTCTTTTCTTTTTAATCTTTTTTGCTAAATCCCAGTTGGACGTTATCCTGCAGGTTATCCTGCAGCTCATCTTGGTGTCGGTAAGCTATGATCAACTCTTCATGTTGGAAATGTTGCAGTGTCAGAAAACTATGAAAGACTTATTTCATGCATCTTTCAATAAATTATAGATTTACTTAAAAAAAGAAATAGTATTAGAATGTTATTTAGCCTCACTTAAAGCGTGTTTGTGGCTGATTAACACCAAAGTGAAGTGAGTTTTCTTTTGTTTTCACAGGAGGGTATAGAGCTCTTGGATTAGGAGGGAGAGCAGGCCTGAAGCAGGGTGGATATGGCGCCCACGGAGCCTATGGTACGCCATCGAACCCTCAGCAGTCTTCATATGAAATTAATTTGAGTTTACACTGCTAATATCTTTTTATTCACCTTTTTTGTGGGTGCAGGAGCCAGTTTAGGCACAGGAATGGGCCTGGGACCTGGACTCGCAAATGGCTTTGGTCTTGGTTTGGGCCAGGGAGGGAAACGTGGTAAGACTTATAAAGAAGAATAAGGAATATCAATCAGATTAAGATTAGATTTTGTATGGACATTGACAGTGACTCAACAAGTCTTGGAAGTTTTGGAAACTTGGCAGGAATCCATTGATGCTGAACCACCAAGACTCATGGCACACAATTCCAGGGATTCTCCAGTCTTTATTGGGGCCCTGGCAAAGATTTAATTTTTACACATTTTAATCCCAGAAATGAAACCGGAAAAGAGCAGGGCGGAATATTTCACCCAATCAGCTGAATTTAACTGTGTTTTCCTTTGTGTGTGACTCTCCAGTATATGGTGCTGGCCTTGGCACCCTTCCAGGTAAGGAATAAAAAAACTTTTCCTCAGTATCTTATGTTGTTTTCAGATAAAACTTTATACTGTACAGTGATTTAGACTTTCTCTGAGTTTCTTTTTGTTAAATTGCAGATAAATTCCAACACAGTTCTTTCTTTGCATGTGTGTGATCATAATATATGGAAGCAGATTGCATCTCAGCAAATGAATTGTGTGTCCTTGTAAAGCAGAGTGCCTGTCTGATCTCAAGATGAAACAACCTTTTTGTCTCCTTGCCAGGATACGGGCCTTATGCTGGCATCGGGTATCCAGGAGCACGACCAGGTAAGTGGTGAATCGTGTCTTACCTCAGGACCCATCACTTAGATCATTGTATGAAGAGTTATATGCTACAGGACAGTGTGTTCTGTCTTATAGCTTTAGCCACAAATATACACAAAAAGGTATCACAGATGAGAATGTTTTCTGTGATATCCCAGAATGCCCAATAACAAACCTGCGGTCTGCAAACCACTGTCCAAAATGTCAATGTTAGTCTTACCTGTGAGTCATCATGTAATGTTGATTAAAGTTATCCCACTGATTAGGAGTTGGATGAGCTAAAACCAATTTAAAATCATAACCACCCTTACCTGTGGTCTTTGTGTGTCTCAGTCTGTCTTTGTGTGTCTGTAATCTGTGCCGTTGTTGTCCTGTGAATTACTGATGCTGAATTCATGCTGTTTTTTTTTTCTTGCATGAAACCATGTTTGTCTACCTCGTCACAGTCATTAGCTTCTTTATCTGATTTTGTGTGCACAGGTGATGTTTATGTGCTGATATTTGTCTGTCTTGCATGTGCATGAGATTCCAGCTCTTTGTGCTTCACATTCAGTCCTAAGTTAATCAAGGTTGATGTTTGGGAAGTAAGAAATGCTGGTTCTGGTTAACAAGACCTGAATGGGGCTGCTGGTAAACAGGTTATCCCATTGAAATGCAAATCGACAACTTTTGTTGTAGCAGGGTCTTTCTGTGTCAGTGTAACCTGAGGGTGAATCTATATGGCAGAAAATTCACAATGTCAAAGCCATCAGGAAAATGTTTATTACTGACAAGTTTCAAGAAGAAAACCAACCAAACAAACTAGTGATTTTGAAGTGCTCGTTTTTGCTCAGAACATACCACAAGTTTTTAAATTGATGGTAAATTTTTCAATGAAAAACTTTATTTTAAAAATTATTCATTGAAAGTGGGTTTTTTTGGGGGGGGGGGGATATAAAATTTTCTATTATCTCATTAAAGATGTACTGATTTATTTGAGGTGACAAAGTGGTAAAGCTGGTTTAGACAGCCTGACTTTCATCTGCAAGTATTACTCCCTTTATTTAAGCTTGGGTTGGCAATCTTAGAAAACACGGTTCGAGCAAGCTACAGTTAAAAAAACCGCATCGCCTTAAACCACACCTTCAGAGCACAGGAACACGCACGCCGGAGTAGATTGGTGAAAATAACAGATAAAAGCTGAATGGATAGCATGTTAGCGTGCTGGTAAACAGCTGACAAACCACGTTTCTAAAAGCATTAATTCGCTCACCTCCAATTCCTTCTGGGGTGTAAAAAGTCCACACCTCAAACTTCAGTGCCTCCAAGACTTGATCCTTATGTGTTTTTTCTTTTTTTTTTTTTTTTTTTTTGGCGCAGCAGCAGTTAGCAGTCCGTTAGCCATATTTGTTCACAGTGAATGGCACACAGAGCGGTGCAAATGGGGAGGGGGAGAGGGGAGGGACAGAGATGAGACATCAAAGTATTGATTGGTTCTTTCTATCCACCTTATTCCGATGCCCCATGAGCCCTTGCGTGAAATATGTGAGCAACTTCCGGTTCGACCGGAACCGGCATTTATTTACATGCTAGATGTTCACGTTACTCCACATTTTACGAGCTTTTTAGGTAAACGACGTGTGAACATCAGCTGTCACAATCTCTCCTTCTCCTAACAGAGGGGTGGGAGGAGGAGGATGAAGATCTGGCCAAAAATAACAAACAGCAGCCTTTAGCTCCTTCTTAGCTCTGTCAAGTCTGACTGTGAAGCAACGAGCAATCGTAAAAGCTCCGAGGCTTATCAGTACCAACATAATAATCATAATAATAATAATAATAACAGTAAATACGTTTAATTTGACAGATGCCTTATCAAAGCACAAAAGACACTGTACAAAACGGACAAAACATTCAACTAAAACACGAAGCAGAACACAGAAAACAACATTGGAATGAACATGGAATCAGGTGAAATCAAACGTCTGTACAGAGGAGTTTTGAGTCTGGATTTGGAGAGAGGGGAAGGAGTGCACTGCGGAGATCTGGAATTCCAGAGATGGGGAGCAGAGTGTTTTAGAGGAATAAGGTTGGTCGTGTTTTGTTGAAAGAGCTGAGATACGATCTTAAAAGTAGATGATATTTTAGTCCTGAAATGTGACCACTACGTCGCAGTCTGGAGCCCTGCAGCCTCTCTCTCACTAAGACCGAGGTGCTTGTTCTACAAATCGCTGTTGTAGCCACAAATTCAACTTCCTCTGCTTGTTAGTACAACCACGAACTACACAACGTGTTCCCGAACCGTGCAAGTACATTTTTCTGGGGAAAATTGTTTAGAAATGTTATGAATACTCATGTTGAAATGTTCGACTAAACCGCTAGCCAAAGCTACAGCTTACACTGTGAGTCAATGGCGAAACGCTATTTCCGGTATCTCACAGGAAGTTGATCGCATAGTCGTTTCTACATGTGCTAGCTCAAGAATAATGCTGCGTTCCATTTTCCTCGGAACTGGGAAGTGGGAACTGGGGGGTGACGTCACACCCGACCAACTTGCGTTCCAGCTCACTGGTCGGAAAACCAGTTAGCAACCTAGCAAAACAACGTGCTTGCTAAGGCTATTGTTATTAGCCGTTGTTGGCACAGCTGGCGTTGTAGTTCACATATACCACATGAAAAATGTGAATTACACTACAGCAGCTTCCCCCTACATCTGTATAAACCAATACTACGTGTACGACTGATTTATGCAACAAAATATAAGTAAGAAGTGTAAATAAATGTAACATTACAGAAGCTTCTAAAACTGCTAACACAGGCCATCTTTAAATCTGAACTCGGAGCTGCGAGAGTTGTCCGACTTTCCTAGTGGGAAATCCGACTTCAGGGGGCGTTCCAGTTGAAACTTCCTACTCTGAACTGGGAAATTCCGACTTCCGAGTTGAAATGGAACGCAGCATAAGATGGATACGTTGCGAATGACCAACTCCTGCCATTCAACGCGGATAGCAGGGGTTTTTACAGACCTGCAGCTCTCACAGAGGTCTGACTTTTTTCCTTCCTTTTTATGAATACATGCTGTATTGACTACTGTCAGGATGGAGGAACCATTTCACCCAGTAAAACAAAAAGTGTTTCTGAACAGGATTACCAACTCTGGCTTTAATTCTAATAAAATTTTCCTTATCTATATTTTTGAGGAAAATGTGACCATAGTGGTAATGCAAATAACTGCATGTGAAGTTAATTGTAAAAAGAATGTATTTTAGTTTTAATATGAATCATCATCAACCATATAACTTAGGTTTCTATCAAACCAGAAAATGGCAATTTATTTTCGGGAACTGTTTTAATGTTATTAAACAAAATTAACTCATGAGTGAAAAACCAACTGTATGTCAGTCTTAAACTTGCATCACAGATGCATTTATATTTTCAAGACACTGTATACCCACATGCTGTCAAACCCTGTCACTCCCAGTGAATTTTGTGGCTTCTTTAAAAAAAGTGTTTGAGAATCACGCTTCCTCTGACGCAAACATGTTTATGTGAGTCATACTTCCTTCCTGTCGCTTGAGGACTTATGGCTCGTCGGGCAATTTTACCCCTTTTTAAATTTAAAGTGACACCAGATGTTGCCTTTATCTTTTAAATGATATTTTTCAGTGCCAGTAGCTGACATATATCAAAGTGAATTGTATGTCACTAATCAAAGCTATGTTAACAAAGTAAATACATGTCGCCATGAGTAAAGAATATCCATCTACATTAAGTTTACATTGTTCTCATGCTATATGTCTCTTCGAGGCATTTTTATTCCATTTTTATTTTTAGAAGGCCAAAATTTGCTTTGTAATTCAGCAGAAAATTCAAAATCTTACAGCAAAATTGATAAATGATTCCTTGTTGCTTTGACATTTCCCATTTCTCTGAAATATAAATTCACCTTTCATGATCTTTTATGCTTTCCTGCCCCATCAGTGAGTGACTATGCTTTGCATATCAGTTGTTGGTCCCACAATGATGCTATTTGACTCAGGTGTTGTCTTTGTCTTGTGTTTAACACTTATGGCATTGCTGCAACTGTGTTGTCATGCCATGTGTTACATGTTCTCTTGAAACTGGACTAACTTGAGACAAAAAAGGGAATTTGCCTCATCTTTGTTTGGTTTCAAATTACTTCCATTAAGTCCCTGATCATTTTGTGGATGAGTTTTATAGCCTTACATTATCTGATACACATTTGTATAAAGATAGAGAACAGTGGGTGTGCTGTTTAACCTGAAAGAGGAACTGTTCTTTATGAGCCAGGAAGTTGTGAATGCATGATGATATCTCTCTACCAGGTGCATCTGCAGCAGATTTGGGTGGACCTGAAGTGGCCGGTCTGGGCCAAGCTGTTCAAGATCTTATGAGACAAAAGAGCATAGCTTTAGGTCACTTGAATGGAATAAAAGACAGAATACTTGGACATGAAACGGCCAGGAGAGGCTTTATCCGCCATCCCACTGTTCCAGAGTTACATACAGGAATTGCGGTCAGAAACCCTGATCCAGCTGTTCAGGCACCAGTTCTTAGACCCCAAACATCTCCCAATGAACAACTTCAAGTTGGTGATCTGGCTATTTCACAAGCACAAGGGGGAGAACGCATCGACCCTGAAAGACAGGCTGTATGTCCTGGAGCTGCACTTGTAGCCGGAGGTGGAAGAAGACAACTGCCCGTTGATAAAGACATCAGAAGTCTGGGTTCTGACAATACTCAGGGACACAGCGATTATGATTTGTCTCTTCTGCAAAAGAAAAAAATCCAGAAAATGTGGATCTCCTTCTGATTTGCCAGAGGTATCGGACATCAACCGTTTTGAGCTTTTAGGATCAGAAACTCAACATTCTCAAAGTTCAGTTCCTGAGCCACATCTCGGCGGAGCAAGAAAACACCTTGGCCGCACAAATCCACCAGCACAAGGAGAGAGAAGCTATCAATTACCCCTTTCACAAGGACAAGGTGTCAGCAGCAGTGCATTCTCCAGTGTACAGAGGCAGGGAACTGGAAATTATTTATCTGCTCTGACAGGCAGGCAGAATGCCAAAGGACCTGAGGCTGAAGACATAAGCAGGCTTAAAATGCGTGGGACTGTTACTGTTGAAGATGGAGGGCACAGATATGGACCAGTGATCCCAAGTGCAAGTGGAACTCAAAGCATGGGCATCATCTCAGCTGGAGAAGGGCACGAAGCTCAAGGCTTTATTGCAGGGGGTCAGGATGCAAAACACCTTCCTCAAGCTGAACACATAAAAACAAAGTCAAAAGCTTCCTCTATCTCAGGGCAGACTGGGAGGAGTACAAACGCAGCAAGTAAGAGCAAAGCTTTGTCTTGTTCACCAACTACACCCCTTTGTCTTTTTTGTTGTGCACTCTTGAGGTCTACTCCGTTTTTACCACCTGTGATCTACTTAAATCGCACATGATTTTGCTTGGTTCTAAGTATCCAAATTACAGTTTAATTTTTGAAGTTAAATCTTTTCCCCATTGGACTGAAACCTTTGAGCCCTCTGCAAATTTTTCAGGCATCTGCCTGAAAATTGCACACCCACAGGTGTCGTAGTGTGACGTTACTCGACGACACGCCCACCAGGCCAATGAGAGCACGGTAAAATGTAGCCCTTCCCCTAAACGTAACCAGACCCACCCACAATGCAACACGCCCACTATATGACACGCCCACTGGGTTGCAAGCCGCAGATAGATACACTTGGATGACTTCACATTTCAAGCACTGTTGTGAATGTACGGTGGCCGTTAGTGGCCAAAATTTTCCCAGACATAAAAATGGTTTCATCTGTGAGTGCATCCAGTGGTCTCAGGTGTAGCTACAGATGACACTTTAATGCATTGGTTATCCCAAACAGTGCTCTAACACCCATTAAACAAAGCTGGTACAGCAATTTAAAAGTTCAGAGGATCCTCACCTTACTCACTTTTTTTCTATGTAGAGACACTGTAGTAAAAATGGTGGCACAAATATGGCAGCCACCTTCTATGGACCCCTAGAAAATAGATATAAATGACTCATTCTAAGAAAATAAACATATGAACAGCTGCTTCACATAAACAGCTGTTCATGTGAAGTGATTACACATCAACAGAAACACAGTTTTGGATTATGTTTTAAATTTTTCTGCCATTGACCTTTGATTTTTTTTTACACACTGTTCCTGTAACTAAGTAAAAGGTAGCCTGTTCTCTTCAGGATCTGGTAGATGAAGATGGTGACAACAAAACTATTGGTTATCAGCTGCTCGATGCCTTAGTATCTCAGGGAAAATACCTCACTTAGGTCATCTGAATGTTTGGGAGTCAGGGATCCCTCTTTCAGCTGTGGATAAATCATTTAATAATTGCATTACATGGAATATTAAGTTATTTGTCTCGGTGCTACACCTCTGGTGCTACCGATTCTTGCAATGTTAATGCAAAGTTATTGATATCTTTATGACTTCTCGTTACACACATCAACTGTTTTAAGGGGCTAAAATAAACAGATAATTTCATTAGATTATAATGATAAACTTTATGATTTAAGCTTTTGGAAACAGGGACACAGTAATCCTTTGTACACTGTATATTTTGTAACATTTGCTAATACTTTAAGCTGTGTGTTATATAACTGCTTCAGCTTTTTTATAGAAATTTATAGAAAATATAGGCTTTCAGAAAATCTGTTCTGGTTAAACTGCTTAATGTTTACACTGAGTTTATCCCAGACCTTCCACACACACATCTCAGGCTACCTGTGACATGTGGAGTGTTCTCAGTGGTTTCACACCTGCTTTTGTGGATTTTAGGATTCATTCCAGGAAAGTTACAGCCAGAGGAGAGAAGGCAAAGAAGCCTAAACAGACAGACAAGGATTCAGACATTTACAGTGTCTGGTGTCACTTCCATGTGTCAAGCACATTTGCCTCATTAAACACATGTTTAAACTCATCTTTTAGTTCAGTGAGTGTATTCTTTCACTTTAGCGCCCTATCATTGTTGGCAGCAAAGAAAATAAAGAATAAATGATCTTAAATTAAATTGCAGGATTTCTGCTGAATTTCTCCACAGGTTATCTCGGTGGAGCAGGAAACTACCTGGGAGCAAGCCTGGGAGCTGGTGGCTATGGAGCAGGTAATGTTGCTACACTGACAGCAAGGTATGCATTAACTTCTTTTGGTAAAGGTTCCCCATCATCTGCTCTTCAGGTCTGGGACAGGGAGCGTACCTTGGTGGTGCAGCTGGAAAACTTGGGGGTAAGTGTGTGGATTTTCTTTCAGGCTGTTTCAGAGATTAGGATGATGAACTTTAATCTCTATTTCTCCTCCTCATCTTAGCTGCTGCTGCACTCGGACAGGGTGGATATCCCCAAGGCATCGCAGGAAAATCAAATGGTGAGACCGGAATTATTCCTCTAATTCCACCTTTTTACGCTGTCTTTATAGAGAACTGTAGGGATGCAATATATTGGAATTCTGGCCGATATCCGATATGCCGATGTTTCAAAACTCATGTGGTCGATAGCCGATATCGATACTGATATTAAAGCTGAAAAAATAAGCCAAAATAGGTCATTGCAAATTGCAATTTTGTTATCTGTTTCTGACATTTTTAAAAATAGGGGTGGGGAAAAATATACATACACTGAAATATCACGATATTTTCATATGCTGATATGAAATCGATATTTAAAAATGTGGTATCGATCTATTTTACTCACAAGATCTTGCGAGATTTCATCGTTCTTGTACAATATCTCGCAATGCTTAGTGAATTCCTGCGAGATTTCCTAACAGGACGATGAAATACCGTGAGATTTCATTTGTAAAATAGATCGATACCGCGTTTTTGAATGTCAATGTGATATCAGCATATGAAAATATCACAATATTTCAGTGTATCAATATTTTTTCCCACCCCTAGTCTTTAGAAGTTTTTAAGTCTGTAAAAAGAAGTTTTTGAAGTAGAAGATGAAGAAGAAGTTTTGGGTTTTTTTAGACTTTAAAAACAGCGGGCTGATCTGTTGAATATCGGTTAAATATCGATGGGGTGGCCGATGTTTGATACTCAGTTTTAAGGCTGATATAGGCCGATACCGATAGGGGGCCGATTATATCGTGCATCCCTAGAGAACTGTCAACTATTTTACATGCTGTAGATATTGGGTCAAAATTAATTTTCTTAATACTAAAACTTGTGATCCAAAAAAAAAAAAAAAAAAATCTCTTTAATACCTATTCTACATAGCCTATTTTGTGCTATAAATTAATATCTTGTCAGAAAACACTTTGACACACTAGCTAAAGAAATTTAGTTGCTCAAAGCACAAGCTGGGCAAGGACTCGTCCTCTCTGCAGAAAATCAGTTGCACCTACTTTGACTTGTAAACTAATTATTTGCCTGTGAAACAAGAACTGCCTTCCGGAGTTCCTTTTCATCTTCCGTTGAAGGTTTCGGTAGCTTCCTTTCCTTTCTAGTAGATATTAAGTAACCTTGTGAGAAAAAAAAACAGATAATTACCCGTAATTCCCTTCACTCATCTTTAAACTAAAACTGAAACTGAAATTCTTTATGTCATGTTTTGTTTCCACCTCTGTACAGACATATATCTTTCTTTCATTAAAAAGGAAAGCCAAGTTTCTGTCTGAAGGAAAATAATGTTTCTTTTTTTTAAAAGTCAAACTGAAATGTGTTATTACAGGTTATGGCGATGGTGTTACAGGGTATCTCGGTGCCACGGCAGGTAATGGCTTCGGTAAGTGGCTCGAGAGCATGCACAAAGAAACTGAGATTCCCACCCTGAGGGAAAAAAAAGCAAAACAAAACAAAGCACACACACAAAAAAGATGGTTTTTGCTGAAAAACAGAAGTTTTAGTCTTGAAAAGTGATTGTCAACCTGCAGTGACAGAAGGGCTTTCTTCATTCTGACTGGTATCAAAGACAATCTGCATCAAAGTTGTCACAGTCTCAGCTGTTCCGCCAAAAACACTGTTGACAGACTTTCTTCTGTTTTGACTGTAAGTGTAGAAGCAGGGTGCAAGAGCTTTGTCAGCAGTTTATTTAATATTTCTTCTCTCTTGAAATGCTTCATTTCTTGGCTCCCTTGTTTTCTGCAGGTTACGGGAATGGATACGGCGACGGTTATGGAGCTGGTGAGTGTCTTCTAAAATCCACACTGAGGGGAAAATGGTGGAAAACTCTTACAGAATCATCAGCTCAACATGATTGGAGCTAATTAGAACTATGTTTCCGAACTTGGTACCCTGCAGAGTTAGCTGATGTTGCTGAGAACAAAGCAAGAAAGAGTGAAGGTAACATTCACTTGCTGAACACCTCTAACAGGTGATGGCACTAACCCGTAGTTGCTTAACCTGTGGATTTCTATAACAGCTGGATGATAGTTCGCTTCATATGGCCAATGTGGTGGTCTATCCACTGGGTGTAGCTATTGTATTTTATTCCTAGTAGCTGACCAGTTTTATCTGCTGGAGTTTCTGCTTCTGTAGATGCTTCAATAACTGTTTCAATTGAGGGTTTATCAACAAACAAGCATCTTTAACTTGAATTTTGTGTTCTTATTATTTTTCAGCCCTCAGTACAGGAGGCTATGCTGGACAGGTCCAGGGGGCATATGGTACGGATGGATACATGCTGGTTGAATCCACAAAACACACATTAAACTGATGAATAAAGACACACAGCTTCAGAAGAAAGACTACAAAGATATAGCAGATCATCAAACACAAAGCTAATCACTGTTGCTCCAATGAAAATACAAATGCAGAGTTAAACCTTAACCAAAGGATCAAAGTAGCGTCACTATAAATTGGTCATGTAATTTTTCTACAGATGACTGAATTGAGTCAGCATTAATGTTGATGAGATCATGGTCATCTTTTACACATCTCTGTTTCAGGAGCACTCGGCACTGGACTGGAATCAACTGGTGGAAAATATGGTGAGCGTTGTTGATGTGTCTTCGTCTTTCTGACACACTATTACTCAGACCCTTGTCAGCATGGCTTTCCACGCATGAGTCAGACTTGAACTGTCAAGCATAGCAAAGAGCTGGCTGCTGATAATCACTGCAGGCTAAAAGGTGACAAAAGATATGAGTTAGTTTGACCAAGAGATTTATCTTTTCTTTTCTGCAGGAGCAGGAGTCGCTCAGGCTCCTTATGGTAATGCACCTGTGATTCCTGCTGGACTGGAAGGTAGGCGCTGCAGAAGTTTGCACCTTTATGTGCTGCAATAAGGACTATAAAAGCATTGTATGCTTATGAAAAGGGGTCATGCACATAATTTCAAATGACCCAGTTTATAAGGAAAACATACACACCAGGATACTTTGGCATGAATTATTTACAAGAGACTTGTAAACGCAAATGCCATCATGTTAGTTTAATGAGGCAGTCTTTGTCTGCAAGATACAAGGCTAAAACACCCCCCATATTACTGTTGTTAAAACACATAAAATCCAAAAGTAAAATATCAACATGTTTTCATCTTGTGACATCTTGTCATTTCATCATATCCCAGCTGTCAGTTGAATATCTGTGCTGAAGTGTTTGTCATTGCTGTAGGTGACGGAGGCTACCCGTATGCTACTCAGCAGCTCAGCCTTCCTGCTGAAGGCGGCAAAACCACCAACAAATATGGTGAGAATGAGTTGTTATGTGTGAGGAAATAAAGTGACAAACTGTGCATGATGGAAAAAGGCGTTACTGCGAGGTGTTGGCTAGTTTCCCCTCATCCTGTTCACCCTCAAGTTAAAACCACAACTATATATGTAAAGAGATAAGAACACCAAAAGCATCATCTTGTAATCTAAGATAAGATAAAAAGTTTTTTTGCTTTTATTTGTGTCACTGTGTTGAGTTTGTCTGTGTAATATATTTCTGTCACTCATGACTCATCAGTGTTGCCCCTGAGTTGAAATATTTGTTTGCTTTGTGTTGTTTCAGGAGCTCCTGCAGGTTATGGAGCTCAGCAACCAGGTGGATTTGCATGCACTCTTTCACCCAAAAACACACATTCACATGATTACGCAAAAATCTCAAGGCACACTTTGTCTTATAACACTGCAATGCAATTCACTGAGGTGATTGCTTTAGCATGACAGCAAGAATTATTTTTAGTGCAAGCAAACTGTGCATAAATGGCTGCAGAAATCAGCTACTCTTGATGCAGTCACAACAAATACATCTCATGTGCTTATCTCCTGCTTGCTCTTAAAAGTCTAAATGCTGTTGTAAATTGTTTAGGTTATGGTGCACAGCTTGGGGTGACTCAAGACGCCTTGGGTAAGACAGAAAAACCAGAGTTCCTCTTTACCAACTTTTTTCTTGCATTATATTGCTTTGGCAGAACAGAGTGCAGCACATTTATCTCTGCAAGATAGTTTTAATAATTTCTGATGATCATGGAGTTTCAGTGTCCGTGTGCTTCACTTGTTCTGCTTTAAAACATATTTATCGTGTCCTTAGCAGAACAAATACTCAACTATTTCATCGGACAATGGACTCTGCACCCACAATTTGCTATTTTAACATTTTTCTGAATGCATGCTTTTGCTAGAATACTAACATTTACATTATAGATTATTTTCCACTTAAGAGCATATAGCGTGCATGGTGCAAGGGCTGAGTCCCCTAATAAAAGTCAGAACCCTTTCTTGGATTTAATGCATCTGTCCTTGTTTTCTTGTTCCTCTTGTGTCATGTTAAACACTGAACTGGGTCATTTTAACTTTTACAGGAGAGCAAACTGGTAAATACGGTGGAGGGAACCCTGCTCTTGGTAACGGATACAAAGGTAAGAATGAAGGAAGCTTTTCCTCAGCTGCTTTGAGATCCAGCTGAAGGTAAACTGAAGATAAAGCTTGTTTTTCTTGTCTTATTTCCTGCCAAACTGTGCACATTTCATGTTGTTTTGTAATTTTCTCCTCCTGATTCAGTATTTTTGTGCATTTGTTCTCTGTCTTTAGGCTAATTATGGTGATTTGGACCTCCTCAAGTGGATCATCTCCAGTATGATTTCAGTGTAATTTACTACTCTCCTGCGTGTCTTACTTTATTTGTCCTGTTGCACCTTCTGTATGTCTTTTGATTTGTTTTTCTTAACCCTCCTGTTTGTCTCTGTAAGTGGACATTTGTTACCATTGTCTGTTTGTCTCGTTTGTACAAAACCTGCTGTACCCCACCAGTTCAATTCTGTCTCTCCTGCCTAAACTGGTGGAGACTGATGAGCATAAATAGACACAAAGAGCAAGAAAGAAATGTGTGTCTTATTTAAAATCAAGATGAGCATTATGATTTTTCTGTTTTAATCCAATAAATTATATTAAATGGAAGCTTCTGAGTCAAAATGTGACTTCACATGTGCCTGAACATGTTGTTCTCTTTAATAGACACAATGAAACCTCTTCTGTACACAGGAAGCTTTACCACTTCCTATTTAGTCTGAGACGACAGTGTGTCATATAAACGCAACAGAACGAGTCTAACAAAAAGCAAAAGTGATGAAATGAGAGATGAAAACAACTACAACAGTTCAGATGCAGTCATTTTATTCTGGATAAATGAACAAGTCATAGAAACACAGTAAGATATTTTGGTCAGAACAGATTAAAAACACAAATGCATGTTGGTAATATTTGCAGCCACAATGAAATGCCAGAAATGAGCAGAGTATCATTATAGAAACTTTAATCTAATGCAAATTATTTACATTTCTGATAAAGATCAGATCATAAATGATAAACCTATAACAAGCTGTTTGATATAAGCTTTCAAAAACATCTTTTGAATATGCTTTGTACATTTATAGCAGTATTATTAGGTTAATTAAAATCAATTTGCTTTTTTAAATTGAATCCTTATCTACACTCGTCCTCAAAATTATTCATACCCCCCAAATAAAGCAGGAAAAAAAATCAGCTGTCAGTTAAATAAGTTGGGAAAAGTAATAATAAATAAAATTCTATGAAAATCATGACATTGATTTTGAATTATCGTTCAACAGAAATATAAAAAAGAAACAAACAAAAAATGAAACAAGCAAACTGGCATGATGGGGCTAAAATTTTATTGAGAAACCCTTTGAGGCAATGATTGCAATCAGGTGTTTTCTGAAATGTCCAGTCAGACTTCTGCACCTGTTGACAGGTATGTTGGTCCACTGTTCATGAGCAAGGCGCTCTCATATGTCCGGGCCAGCTTTGTTTTCTTTGTTTTTTTTGTTTGTTTTTTTTATAATTATTTTCAACCACAATTCAAAAACAATATTTTATTCCATTAAATTGTAATTTTGTACATTTTTATTTATTGTTAGTTTCTTTCGTTTCTTGTTATTTGAATTACTATTGTGAATTTAGCCTTTTTTTTAATTGGACGGTATGAATAATTTTGAGGACAATATCCTTAGATTGAATAATAGTCAAACCCAACTTGTCAGAAATCACATATTGTTAAATTCGCATCTTGAAAAAAGATTTTCTGTTGCAAATAAATAAGATTAAGCTTTAATACAAGATTACAGACTTTATTATCTGAATTATTTTGCGGTGTAAGCCTTGGTCAACCACATCTTGGTGTTATATTACACCAAACCTTTGACCTCCAGCAGACTCTGGTTCCTCTGTGAGGCTGTTTCTTCCGCAAACACTCCCATCTGTAACAGGATAGACTTTGGAATAGGATGAGCATGACGGGACACATAAACCCTCTTCAGACTTTGACTCATAGGTGTTGGTTTATAGTCTGTGCACGTATTTCCGCTCAGACTTGGAGCACATTTCACTTCCCATTTGTAGAAGAGCCGGCCATGCTGCAGATTACACACTTCCTGCATAGTTCCAGCGGACAGAACTTGCTCACAAGCTCCCAGCAGGTCGTCATCCCAGTTGCTGTCCTGATCCCAAACTTCAAATCGCACTTTATTTTCTGAGGACATATCCTGGATGCCCAGGTCAACAACTCTGTTCCAGTGTGGGTTGTTGTCATTGTAAATAACACGAGTACGCTCGACCATCTGTCCACCAAACGACACCTTCACGTAGCCATCCGTGGCCGTGGTGTGGTCTCCCCAGAGATCAGAGGCTCGCTGTACTGTTACAATAACCCGTGCCATGCCCTTACGGGTGGGGCAGCAGTCCTGGTTAACAGTTGGTTCATTGTGACATTGGCAGACGCAGGGGTCTCTTGAGTTGCTCTTGATGCCAGCCTGACAGCGATCACTGCAGTTTCTCCACAGGCCTCTCTCCAGGATGTAATGGCTGATGGCAGAGCGCAGGTTTTTCCTGGCAAAGTTGTTCGTAGGCAGTAACTCATGAAGTGAATCCAGGGAGTATGAGATTATGTCAGGGTTCTGTGGTACTGTGTTTAGCCATTCTTTGTAAGCAGATGGGTTTTTGTTTGCAGAGAAGAGGAGGTCTGGCTCAGTGGTATGGCCCCCCCTTATTTCTGTAAACCTGTCGAGAAGAACAATGTTTACAGCTGAGCCAACCTGTCTTTTCTGGACTTAGAAGAAGTGAATTTGCATGGAATTACAGAAAGAAAATGAATAGAATATGTAAAAAGCAACAACATATTTTATAAAGAATATTCTTTACCTGTCACTGAAGAGATCGGAGAAGGATTTCTTGTTGTCCATCTTGTTAGAATCCCTCTGGCAGTGCTTGGACTCTGCATTTATATTAACTTTGATTCTTGCAGACGCCTCTGCTTCCAGACACATTTCAACCTCCTCCACAGTGAGGCCCTGCAGGCTGGCCTCACACTGTCTGATGCTGGTCACAGACTCTACACTTCCTCCCAGCTTCACCTGAAATGGTGCATTCAAACACAGTCTTGTTACCCAAAAGCATCTGATGTGGAAATGAAACCAAACTTCTCAGGGGAGATAACTAAGAAAGACTGGGGAAGAGCCAACACCTGTATTACAGTGAAAGTTTTCTGACACTACAGAGACATGGCCGTTAGAAAAAGCCAAAGAAATTATAGTTATTTTGCTACTTGAATGCAGTTAAAGCTTCTGAGTGTGTCTCCATGGTTACAAAAGCCAAAACATAATGCAGATGGAGCCAGCATGAAATGCAGTGAGGGGCAGAAAATAACCAGAATAACCATCCGTTTCTTGTTTTTTTCACAGACTATGAGACACATATGAATATAAAGAAGGATCTGTCACAAAGTGTAAAGGAAGACATGAATTTAATGATGATTGTGGAGATAAATTGGTTGCTTTAATTCACCTTGGTGATGTAATGGGTGCCAAAGTTGTCGATCAGTTTGTAAAATCGTTGCTTGTTTTCTGGGGTGTAGACTTTGGGAAGCTTTTTCACTGCGCTTCTGAATTCTTTGTGCAGTCTGGGAGTCTTGGAAACCCCGTAGCTGTTTTCATTGAGTCAGCAGATATGACGTTAGTTAGTGGCAGTAAATCATTTACTCAGTTTTAGATATGAAAACATTTGGAAGCAGTTTAATTCAAGCCCTCATCATCATCTTACCTGTAGTACTCGCAGGACATGCTGTTACTGGTGAAGCTGAACTTGTCGTTCTTCGTTTTCTCCATGGAGTAATCAGCCAGTTTAGAGTTAGTTCCAGCCAGCATCATTGAGGCACTTTTTTGTCCCACATCGACATCCAGATTGGCCTTCCAATTGTTCTCGACAGAAGAGGAGCTGGAACTGACCAGAGACTCGCTGGACTTGTGAAGTTTAGAGGAAACTTTTGCACTGCAGGACTGTTTTGCCCTCCAGTCAACTACTAAGAGGGGCAGTTTTTGCTTCTTGTTTTCCAGATAAGGGTTGACACACAGAGTGCAAGTTTTATCCTTGCGTTTCCACTGATTCATATCAAGCACAAAAGCCCCTTTACGCTCCATTTTGGTGATGTCAAAGCCCTCCCCAGCCAAATTAGAACCTGGAGCAAATTCTGCATTTTGGCACTGTTTTGGTGTCCCCTCTGTACATGACTGATATGTGGACCAGGGGAAGTACAGCAGAAGACCTCCGCAGATCCACACATTCAAAAGAAACATGATGCTGTTAAGCTGGATGATGCCAACTGAAAAAAAGAGAAAGAAAAAAGGTGCACTGGCTGATTCATTAGCGCACAAAATATATGTTTCCTGTCTAATACTGCAGGAGAGCAAGATTACCTTTACATCAAGATGATGGCTTTAATTAAAACACAGGATATTTGTTGGCATGTCAGAAAAGTATAATTTTATGCAACACATTTGTAGGTAAAAATTATCATATGATTATTTCTTAAAACTTTGTGGTTCTTTATTTTTTGTCAGTTTCAGTTTGAACAACCTTCCATCCCCACATTTTACTCTTTGCTGGGGTGTACCTCAGTTACCGCTTTTAGCCTGAACATGTTAACAGTTTCCCAGACAAACAGAAGATGTGTTGTATGAGGACACAAATAATCCATGCAGAAATCAAACAGAAACAAAGACTGACAGAGCCGTCTCTGAGCTTTTAACTGCCAACAAAACACTATCTAAATAAATGTACAACAGCCACCTATAACCATAAAAGCCACCTCTCTTTTTATTTAATGGCTCCATCAGTAGAATTTCTGAGTTATTTATACTCATCTGAACAAAACTGTACAATTTTAATCTTTTAAGTGCCAATTCGGTCTATTTTTCTGGTACTTTAACCTAAAGCTACACATTTAGGCCACACACTCCTTCAATGCAATAAATTGCACTAATAAGCTAATAAGCAACCGAATCAGAAAAACTTTATTTTCTGTCACTGAGAGAAAATCATTTCAGGTGTGGCTCATATTTAGTAAGCATTGGAGTAAGAGTGTTTTGAAATCAGAAAATATGCTCAGAAAATCCCACTGTTTTCACAACACGATGATGTGAAAGGTATGTTTATGATTATTTCAGCATTCTGTTGGATTCGTGAACGGATAGGGAGTAAATTAGCAGTAAAAAAAAAAGGCTCACAGAAAAAAATTAAACATTTCTTGCATTAATTATTAATTAAAAAAAAACAGTGCTACAGGTTTTTCACGTTATATTTTACTTCTACGGACATGTAGAGTTATGCTTTTTATTTCTTCATCATCTTTTTCATTTTATTTGTCTAATTCATTGACATCCATTGCACAGAATATTTATAAAATGATATGTAATATTTCTGTAATGTAAATATTCTTAAAAATGATCTGTCATTTTCTTTTCCTTTTCATCACTGAGGCAAATTTGATAACTACAAAGTACGTAGACAGCATTTATCCTGCGGGGAGTTGTAGTGTATTGGGTGACACACCGATGTCCACTGAAGAGGCTATATTCCAAATATGCAGAAAACAGCCTATGAAATAAAGGAAATTATGACAAAAGCAAACCTTCACATGAAGATGACTAATAATCATAATAATGAAGTGGATTTATACAGCCCTTTTTCAAGGCACTCAAAGTACTTTACAGTGAATTCAGATATTTACTCCACATTTACACTCCGGTGGTGGTAAGCATGCGTGCAGACTGCAAGAAACGTAGTAACCGATCAGCAGCCTCTCAGACCACCAATAACCGTTTACCTGTGTGAATGGGGGTATTGTGGGTAAGATATGACTGTGATGAAGTGAAGCTAAAACCGTCCACCCTCCAGGTATTGGATGACCAACTTTACCATCTGAGCCACAAAGAAGTCTGTCCACTGCTCCTAACTTTTTGAGTAAAAACATCAAAGGATAAACAACAACTTTTACAAATACTACCCTAAAATGAACATTCATGACACCAGCTGGTCCTTTTTTGATGGCGTATGATAAAGCAAACCTCACTCAATCTTATCAGATTGTCATTTCACTTACATGTAAACTCATTTATTTCTGCTTATACTGTCATATGAGACAGGTGTTAAATCACTGCTGTTGTAAGCAGCAGAAGTAAGATTTTACCCAAGTAAAATCTCCTACTGCTCTCTCCAACAGTCTTATTTTACTCCTTAGCATCAGCTCTTTTAAAGCTACCAAGTTCAACAACCAGTTCTGATGCCAGTTTTATCAAATGATAAAGAACTTGAGTACCCATAGATATGACAACATGATTGCTTTAGGAAGAAATCTGAAAAGTTGTTCTCCTATCTACATATTAATTGAACTATTACCTGTTCTCAGAAACCTTAAAGATGGTTGTATTTACAATATTGGAAAACTCATTTGATAAATGACTTACCGATATCTTTTTAGTTCGTGCTGCATACACGTAACTGTGCTGGGTGTGAATGTAAGTGGTAGGGTCTAAGATTCAGAGAGCAGAGCAGGAGGTGGTGAGGGGGTGAAGTGACAGTGGTCTTTACGGAGCACGAGGGGGAAAAAAAGTGGTTTGGTTTCATTTCTGTTCAACAGACAGCAAGCAGAGTTTAATGAGCCAGAAGCCCAAAGTCAAACAGGATGCAACAATATGAGACTCAGGCCAGCGTTCGTCACCACACAAACTTATTTCTCTGAAGTGGCTGATCTGGTGGGTAAAACAGTCAACTGTCAAACTCTAAATCAACAGTTTACTGAATTTATTACTAGTTTAAAGTGATTGAAATCATGGTATTAATTAGCCTTGAGGCCAAGATGGATGATAGAAACATATATCAAAATATATACCAACAAATTTTATTACAAGATGGAAAACATGCTGTTTTTTATTTTATTTTATTATTTTCAATTTGCAAAATGCAGAGTACAGACTATTAAACATAAAAAGTAAGAACATTGATGTTCTTTTGATTTCACTTTGTCAGTAAACTAACAAAATAAAAACAATTTCACAAAATAAAACCAAAAGAAAGTCAGTGCACTGGAATAATGAAAAGTAGCAGAAAGAAGAAAAAACGCTTTAAGATATATTGAAGTAAATGAAAAAGCAGCTATATAAAACGTATATATTTCTCATTTGTAGGAAAATCTTTTTCTTGAAAAGTGAGTCACATAATCATGAAAACAAGAAGGCATCAATATGAAAATATATAAAACACACAGATGAGCGTTGTCATGCTGAAACTGGGGTGTTTCATCAGATCTACTCGGCAGGTTAAATCAAGTTGGGCATGACTGAATCATTTGTGCTTATTTACATCAATCTTTTGGCTTCCAGCAGTAAAACTCTGGTTTTCCCATGAACTTGGTTCTTCCACAAACACACCCATCTCTTTCAGGATGGTCTTTGGAATAGGATGGGCATGACGGGACACGTACAGCTTCCTCAGACTTTGACTCATAGGTGATGGTTTATAGACTGTGCACGTATTTCCGCTCAGACTCGGAGCACAAGTCACGCTCCATTTGTAGTACAGCCGGCCGTGATTTAGATTACAGAGATCCTCCTTGACACCTGCACTTAAAAGCCGCTCGCATCCTCCTAAGTTGTCGTCATCCCAACCACTGTCCTGATCCCAAACTTCAAATTTCACTTTGTTTCCTGAGGACAGATCCACGGAGCCCAGATCAACAATCATGCCCCAGTGTGGGTTGTTGTTGTTGTGAATGACGGGGGAACGGAACATCTGTTTGTTGAAAAACACCTTCACAAAGCCATCCGTGGATTTGAAGTAGTCTCCCCAGAGACCAGAAGCCCGTTGTGCTGTGATGATGACCCGAGCCATACCCTTACGGGTTGGGCAGCAGTCTTGGTTCACGGCGATGTCGTTGTGGCATTGGCAGACGCAGGAATCCCTTCTATCAGTTTTAACACCAGCCTGACAACGCTCACTGCAGTTCCTCCACAGACCTTTCTCCAGGATGTAGTGGCTGATGGCCGAACGCAAGTTCTTCCTTGTTGGGTCTTTATCTGGCAATAATTCATGCAGAGATTCGAGGGAATATGAGTTTATGTCAGGATAATGTGGTATCGTGTTCAGCCATTCTTTGTAGGCTGATGGGTTTTTACTAGACGAGAAGAGGAGGTCTGGCTCAGTTGTATGGCCCCCTTTAATTTCTGTGAACCTGTTAAGGCAAGAAATTTGACATGATTCACATAAAACAACAAAGGAGCCACTGCAAAAACTCAATCTTACCAAGTATATTTGTCTAATTTCTAATCAAAATATCTCATCACATTCAATATAAGACATAATCATCTAAACAGAAACATTTCAGTGAAATATAGGAACGTGTTTTAAGACAATGTATCTTAGTATTTCTTGAAATAAGACATATTTAAGATGGATTATCTTAAAACACGTTCCTATATATCACTGAAATGTTTCTCTTTAGATGATGATGAGAATGTGATGAGATATTTTGACTATAAATCAGAAAAATATACTTGGTAGAATTTTGAGTTTTTGTTTGACTCAGGCTGAAGTCTTAATTTAATCTTCCTTAACTGACATGAATAGAAATTCTGAAGTCTTCTGGGTGTTTGAGGTGCAAATGACTGGAAAACAGAAATACTCCTTACCTATCAGTGAAGAGGCTGGAGAAGTCTGACTTACTCTCAGACTTCTGTATGTCCTTCTTACAGTGATTTGTCTCAACCTTTACCGTAGCTCTGACGCTAACCGAGGCCTCAGCTGTGAGGCACATCTGCACCTCCTCTGCACTGAGCCCCTGCAAGCTGGCCTGACACTGACGGATGCTGGTGGTGGACTGAACATTTCCCCCCAGTTTCACCTAGAATGATGCATTTTGAATTTTTTTTTTACAGGTGTTTATAATTTCCCAAATGCGTCATGCTATTTTATGTCTTATGATTTTACCTTGGTGATGTAATGGGTGCCAAAGTTGTCAATCAGTTTGTAAAATTGTTGCTTGTGTTCTGGGTTGTAGGCGTTGGGAAGCTGTTTCACTGCATTGTGGAATTCTTTATGAAGTATCGGTGAGCCGGAAACTCTGTAGCTGTTTTTGTTGGGAAAACAGGCGGGAAAAATCAAAGCAGTGCACAGGAATCGTGTTTATTTAGCGCAAATATAAGATTGTGTGGGAAAAAGGGTTCCATTAAATCCCTCATCATCATCTTACCTGTAGTACTCGCAGGACGCGCTGTGGCTTGTGAAGCTGAACTTGTCGTTCTTCGTTTTCTCCATGGAGTAATCAGCCAGTTTAGAGTTAGTTCCAGCCAGCATCATTGAGGCACCGATACGTCCCACACCAACATCCAGACTGGTCTTCCAGTTGTTCTCAACAGAGGAGGAGCTGGAACTGACCAGAGACTCGCTGGACTTGTGAAGTTTAGAGGAAACTTTTGCGCTGCAGGACTGTTTTGCCCTCCAGTCAACCACTGAAAGGGGCAGTTTTTGCTTCTTGTTTTCCAGATAAGGGTTGACACACAGAGTGCAAGTTTCATCCTTGAGTTTCCACTGATTCATATCAAGCACAAAAGCCCCTTTACGCTCCATTTTGGTGATGTCAAAACCCTCCCCAGCCAAATTGGAACCTGGAGCAAATTCTGCATCTTGGCACTGTTTTGGTGTTCCCTCTGTACATGACTGATAAGTGCACCGGGGAAGGTACAACAGAAGACCTCCGCAGATCCACACATTCAAAAGGAACATGATGCTGTTTACCTGCAAGATACAAGCAAACTGAAAAGGATAAAAATTTAAGTTGAAAATAGATGAACAAGTGAAGCCATTCCTGCTCAGATAGGGTTGAAATACTACAGAAAACTATTTCACACTGAACCAGTAATCAGCACTTTCTTCCAAATTATTCAGGTCTTATATTTATTTGTGGAAGCTGAATCTGATATCACAGTCTTAACAATCACAGTTTTAAATTGGAAGTTTGTTTTCTTTATTTCTAAGTAATCTCTGACACATTTAAAGAAATATTCATAGAATCGATACCTGCAAACTATTTATTACACTTTGAATTGTGGCCTAACGTAGGTTGCGTTCTTTGCCCTAACCACGAATTTCAGGGGTCTGTAAGTCTGAAAAAGGAGTTTTGGTGCCTAAAACTACCCAAACAGCTTGTGAGAGAACAGCTGTGCCACAAAAAGAGTTGAAGCTTTGTCCATTCATGCATGTAGACACAAACTCTTCTCCGTTTTTTTCCATATGAGTTATTGAGTATGTGGGGACGGGGACAATTACCTTACAATCTCATCACAAAATTTTTCTTACCTTGGTCAAATCATTTTAAATTCTTCAGATCTCCAGTGAACTTTTTGACCTGTTGAATATAACTGCACTTTCATTACTAATTAAACAAAATATGCAATTGTTCAGTTGTTTTTCTCTAGTTTTAGCCTCCCATTATTGATTCCTGACTGACACTTTGGACTAGAAAACAATCCTTATGGCTTACAAAGCAAAATTTTCCGATCGGAATTAATAAAGGAATAGTCATTATTGTGTACCACTTACAGTACAGGCACAGGTTAAAATAATCCCATAACTTTGTATTGCTCTGACACAGCAGCAATTTCTGATGTATTACTAACCCGAGGACACCAAAGTCAGGTGGTTTTCATCATGCACATAGGTTTTAAATGACTTCTCACCCAGTGTTGATGTTCCAGGGTCGTTGGCCCTCATTTATCAAACGAGCGTAGAAAAGATCGTACATCTGATTGTAAAAATGGTCGTACGATTGGACCCACGTGTGATTTATTAAAAAGTTCGTATCGGACCAATCTCGTCGTACGAACAAAAGAGTCTTGATAAATACCACGGCTGAAATCTATCGTCATTTAAATGTCACGCCCACGGTTACGCTCTTAAACATGCTTGATTATAAGGCATCGCCTAGCAAGGTTGAACCATGGAGAGGAGAGGTTCTGCCAAAAAAGGAACTTATGGGGGGATCAAGACAGAATTTCTCATTTGTGAGGTGGGAAAGATTAAAGAGGTGCTGTTTGGTAGCTTAAAAACCAGAGTCAGAGACATGCACCAAAACGCTGGACAGAAGAGGATCAGTCAGCCTCTCCGGTGTTGAACGGCTGGCTGAGATATTAATAAAAGTCTCAATCTAGGCCTGGTTTATATGGTTTATTTGTTTTCTTAGTTATGAAATTTAATAACAGCCCACATCCGATAGCAACGTCACAATTCTTTAGCCAATGGGTCAAAAAAAAGTGGTCCAATATGAAACTCACCACCAAAAGATGTTTCACCAGCCCCCACCTGTCATGACTCCGACCGCTACGCACCAACAGGTGGATGCCGGTCAGATCCGAGCCTGACCCAGACAGGGACAGAAGAAAAGATAACTTGCATTAGCAAAGCTAAGAAACAGTCTACTGATTGAGCACTTATACAACTTTAAGATATAGATTACTTATTAGAAATGACGGATCAGCTGCTGTCTCCTCCGTATAACCCAGTCGGGACTGCAGAGCGGCTCCGGGCGCGTCTGCTCCTCTGACTGCGCATAAAAACTTGCCATCAGCTGTCCGTGCGACATGCAGCCAAGCACAGGACAGGAGTGTATTGGAGATTTTCTCAGAGTATAAAGCAGCGTTTCATCCCGCTGGTCCGACACCAGCGGGATGAAACGCTCCACCTGGGCACCTGCGCATGTGTGCGTACTGATGCCTTTCTCCACTCCTATGTGGCAGTTTTACCAGCGGGGTGAGGAGATGCACGAAGAGTGCAAATATCTTGTCTCCTAGAACTATATGCTAATGATTTTAATTTGTTGAGAAAAATGGAGGAATTAAATTCAGTTACAGCCATTTTTGTAATTTTGGGAATACATTCTACCTTCCCTTTTTTTCCTTTTTCTTTTTCTTTGCAAATGGGTTCATTCTTAGTGCTGGATATGTGAATACCTAATTAATTAAATGACAGTTTGCGGTTTGGTTACTAAATATTTTATTGTCTGCTGTGCTGCGTTGCAAACCCTCACTGACTCAAACTTGCGTACACGAACTCAGAGCTGTCGTGAGATTTGATCGTATCCTACGATCACGTCCAAATTGATAAATGCCGAGCCTTGCGCGGAAATGGTCGTATGCACAGATTTTCGTCGTCCAATCGTTTGATAAATGAGGGCCAATGAGTACAGGTTTGAAAAAGTGATGATTGTTTGACTTGCTATACATGATAATTATACTGTGGCAAGGTACACAACAGGGGGCCCGGCGGGATTCAATCCCCAGACTCCTGGGTGACAGTCATGCACACTTACCTTTCAGCCAAAGGGATATCTCTGTGGCCAAGTAGCCAGGGCACATGATCAATCAGAGGCGTAATGACAGGACCCCACACTGTCACAGTACTTTCTGTTTGCTTTCATTTCAGTCTTAAACTACTTTTATAGATTTAGAAAATTAATTCGTCAGACACAGCAACTCAATAGCACAACTGAAACACTATAGACTACAGATTTTTCTCTCTGGATTCCCCCAAGGGTCTGTCCTGGGCCTCCTTTTATTTGCAGATTTCAACAGATAACTGTGATTTTGTTGATCAAATATCACCATACAAAAGACACCTGTCATATGTTGGATAATAATACATATGTTGTTAATAAAACAAAACAAAACAAAACAACAATTCATACTGTGTGCAGTATGCATTTTAGTTCCTGGTAGTTTGAGAATATTTCAAAATCAGAAAATTGTTGAAGACTCACCTTGCTTGATGTGTTCACGTTGAATGCAGGAATCAGACTTCAAGCATCAGCATTGGTAGATTGTGTTTTAAGTCAAAGTGGCTAGGGTGAGGATGAAGTGACACCAGGCTGAAAGCAGGCCTTTCATTGGCTGATTGATGGAAAATTAACCTGACATTTTTCACACGTGGCTTTGGTCTGTGGTCATCTGACAGAAAACTGCAGCAGGTGTTAAAAACCTGGCACATGGCTATCGGTTGCATGTGGTCACTGTGATAGTGGAGACAGTTTTAGATTTTTAACTCAGACATTTACATCTTTATTTTAATTTATACACTAAGACATTGAAAAATACACAAGGATGATATATTGGCCTTCTTTCATGGCATTCTTTCATAGCAAAACAACAGAACCTCAAACTGCAGAAAATGTGAGTACAACCTTTGATTTTACACTCCAGCCTGCAATGTTCTGTGAGAATAATGGGCAACACTGTTACCAGACACCACAAATTTTCTTTTTTAGTAATACCTCAAAAACAGACCACAGTTTGTGACTCTGATAGGGTGAGTTGTTTTGTGTTTAGTGGTGGACAGAATGCTGAAAGGGAGCTGCTTTGTTGCATGGTGAGAGAGCAATAACCTCATTTTGACATAGGGTCTCATTTACAAGTGAGCCAGGATACTACAGTACTTATCACTGAAGACAGTTTCAACATATTTCATTCCATTATTCTAGTTCCAAGAGGTTGCTGACTAATGCTAGTGCGAGGAATCTCCAAGCCGGTCATGAAAACCAATCTTATTCACTTCACAGAACATCTGAGGCAAATCAACAAACCTATCTGTGTTTATGTCACGTTAAACTAGTAAACTTGTGTGTTAAACAAGTAAAACTAGCCTTGTATGACAAATTTTGCATTACATATTGAGGAACTAGTTTCTTATTAGCTGCAGAATGATATTCTGGTGTAGTGTTACCACCTTTGTCACTGTATTATGGTTCATAGAGATATGGCTACGGTTAGTTTGATGAAAAAAGTTCAAAATCGTCTTCAAAATCCAACTTATCCTCATACCTTTCAGACGTGGCCATAGTTTTGACTGTATATTTGTGTAATCAAATTTGTTCATGCACGTAGCAGCAGATGACATCACTGCTGCCAAATACAGGAAGTAAAACTTTGTAAAGTGTCTCAGCAGCAACAATAAAAATGCAATGAAATGCAAGGTTAGTTTTATTTGTAACATTATTCTATTAACACAGCATTTACACTGATACTCTTCAGTTATAAATGATTTGCCTCAAATGTTCTGAGGAGTGGTTAAGACTATTTTAATGACAGGCTAGCAGTTTCCTATTGACTTACACTAGCATTAGCACTGGCAACCTCCTGGAACTAGAATAACGGAATGAAATATGTTGAAACTGACTCCAGTGATAAGTAGTATCCTGGCTCACTAGAAAATAAGGCCCTATGTCAAAAATTCTGAACTTCCCCTTTAAACATGGTTGAACAAAGGAGAAGATGGTGAATTTTAGGAGGAGTAGTAATAATAAGCTGACCACTGTTTCCCTCATGTTGGAAGTGATGGAGGACAATAGATGTTACCCCAACAACAGACTGAGCTGAAAATAACACTGAAGCTGTTTACAAGAAAAAGAGAGAGTGGTATCTACTTTAAAAGGAGGCATATACTCCTCAGTGTTCGCTTTAGATTACCGGTGGAGTGCGTGATCTGCTGTCGTCATCTGTTAGGACAGCACTTTCAGGGCCATTGACTCAAAAAAACTGAACAAGCTGCTGCAGAAGCCTGGCTGTAAGCTGGGGCCTGCTCCCCCCCCTAGAGTTCACTTCAAATCAGTTTAATTAGATTTGCCACATGTGAAAACATCTCTGGTTGAAACACTGTTTTTAAAAGTCTTTGCACACAAGCTTTGAGTTGAATTTACTAAGCCATTGTCTTAACATATTGTTTCTGCTTCTGATTTGTTTTATCAAATAGAAACACCACATGGACTTGTTAACAAAGTTAAACATCATATTTTTGAGAAAATGTTTAATGCTATATATACATTTAGATTTACTTAAAATGTTAAAGACCCCCTCTGATGAAAATGACGTTTTTCATGCTGTTTACATATTCTGACATTTTTCTTATGCAACATATGTTGAGAAAACGGAACTCAAAAATGCATTTATGAGTATTTCTGCATTCAAATCATCATGAACCAATGGCAGGCCCTTAAAGGCAGGCTCAGAAAAACTGGCTTTCATATGCCACAAAGCCACTGGCCCTGCTCCAACCATTCAGACTGAGTAGAAATCACGTATGTGCTGTTGTGGGTTGCATTGCTAAGAAGAAAGATGTTATCAGCACTCATAATCCACCAAAACACTTTGTTGTGTGCAAGGGGCAAACTCTACTGTAAAAGAGTGAAGCCCAGAAGTTAAGTTAAATAATTGTAGTTCTTTCTTCATCTGCTAGATGAAATAACTTCACAGCAGAAATAAACATGTTTACAGCCTGGTTCAAAACATCATTTAGGTCAAGTTTACCTTCATGTCAGCTGTGAGGGGGTGACTTTTTTTATTTTTTATAACTCATCCGTTTAAGTGGTTAATCTTGAAATTACACATAATTTGGGGCGTATCCTTTTGATTGGCAGGTGGCAGACCGGGTGCCGATTTTAGCCGTGGAGGCTAATAGTTTGCTCCTGCTTGTTCCCAGGAAGGCCTCAGCCTGTAGCAGAGTTGCAAAATGGCGGGTTTTAGCTGGTTAACAGCAAGTCTGAGCATGTCTTACCTTTAAACCACCTGTCT
Organism: Atherinomorus stipes; assembly: GCA_023101725.1. Lineage (NCBI taxonomy): Eukaryota > Metazoa > Chordata > Actinopteri > Atheriniformes > Atherinidae > Atherinomorus > Atherinomorus stipes. Next base: position 180,681 of record JALJCO010010442.1, read on the forward strand.
TTGTTCGTTCCTGTTCACTTGGGATTAACTCGGTTAGCATTAGCTTGGCTATCAATCATTTGCCCCGCGGCTCAGAGTGGCCTTGTCTTTGCCTATTTTATTATTTTCTGAGAGTGACGACACATGTGACACGACAAGATGGCAACGGTGGGAAATGCCCAACTGGCTTCACTTTCCCCTCTTCAGACATGACCAAATAGTACATCCATTGTTTTTTACAGTCTTTGGCTGTGAGTGATCAATGGTTTAAGTTTCTTGCGGGGCGGGGCCACTGAGCAGTTGCTAATAAGCTACTGGCGCTCTGCAAAAGCAGAGTCCAATCAAACTACCGTATGAGGATTGTTGTACAATACTGTACTCATACTCTTCAACATCTAATGTCTAAAACAAACTATCTTGACTCACTAAGACATTTCAGATAAATCTACAAAGTGAGGTGAGTTCAAACATTAAATATAAAGCCTACTGAACCACTGCTCTATTTGTGGTAAACTAGTCCTTTACTGGAACTATTCAGATGCAGATTGGTTCATGTCATGTGGCTTTCAGCTATGGACCACATCAACGAAGAGTGGGGGGACCCACTGAGTCATATCTGTCTTTTCTTTAAGCCCACTTAGTTGGAAACCAGCTAAATTTTCTCACAGCAAAAGTGAGACAGCTCAGTAAGAAACATAGAGGTGGAAGGACAACTAAACCAGTGAATGAGAGGCGACCTCTCGCTCATGACTGAGAAACTCTAAACATAATTTATTTGTGATATATATATTTTTTTTATATACTTGTAAGATCCCCGAGGGGAAATTAGGGCTCTGCATTTCACCCATCTCGGTACTGTGAGTATCAGAGAGCAGTGGGCTGCTACTTAAAGCGCCCGGGGAGCAGTTGGTGGGGGGTTAAGGACCTTGCTCAGGGGTCCACAGTGGTTCACCCAGGGGTCGTGTCGGGGAATCGAACCCAAGCCCACGACGTTACCACTGGGCTATCCACTCCCCATTTAGCTATCACATCCCTATCCCATCACACATCCCTATTTAGCTAACTGTTTCACAAACGAGAAGTAAACAAGCTGGGGAATTAATTGACATGTTATCAAAAAAAGAATGTGAGACTTTTTTGCCCCCCCCCCCCTCCAAAATGAGTCATTTAGAAAAACACAACCACATTTGATTAGTATGCAGCAAGGCTGCATGAAGGGGAACACATTCTTTGTCACACTTCTGCAAAAGAGAGGGGAGAGAAGGAGGTGGTGTGATCCAAAACAACAGTCTCCAAAAATGTGGGTCTCTTAAAGAGTCCTGTCCTCTGTCTCCTATGTTTCAGATGCGAGAAGAAAGGGCTGGAGGAGTTTTTGGGAACATTTCACTCCTAAAATGGTCTTGGTAGAATAGGAGATCTTTTGAGATTAATTAAAAGTGTATAAGCTCTACACTAAAGCCCAAATCATAGAGTAACGCTTGTAAAGCTCACTTCTGATTAGTCTGGTATTCAGGATTTTATTTTGCCGATCTGTTTTTGTCGGGTAAGGTTTATGCAGCTCCTAAAACTCAATAAAACTCCATTTCCTGCTCAATGAATAAGAAAGCTGTTGGATCATATAACAATGATTTTGCTTTACGATGCATTTGTATAATTTATTTCTTTTTATTTTTTACCTTATTGTATTTTATTTTAGTTGTCTTCTCCCCTGGCGTGATTATTACTGTTTTATATGCAAAAATTGTACCTGTCCTTGTTGTAATGGAAATTTTATAATCACACTGAGTTTAATATGAGCACACTGAGTTTATGCACCTGAGCACGTACATTCGTGTATTTTTTACTTTTAATTGCAACGCATACCTTCAACGAATGAGTTATCATTTCTGATAAAATTGCCAGGTGTTCTGTCTCTGAACTGGCCATGAATGTCTGAAGTTATGATATGTGTTTGCTAGCTGGATGTGTGGGGATATGAGATACGTAGCACTTACAGCTTCGGATGAGGATGTGTGATTCTTGTCAACTGAGACAGCAACAACTCCCTGTTTCCAGCTTTTCTTCTCTGTTACTTGTTTAAAAGACATGTTCCTTCAGTATTTCTTCAGAGGGTGCTCACAATCTGATACTATCTCCAACCTGGTTGTAAAATAAACTTCATACTCTGCAAGTCATCTCATCTGGGTCTTTATTAGAATTTCCACCACATTGTTTTCTGATATTCAATAAAAAAAAAAAAGAAGAGAGAGAGAGAGAGAGAAACCCTCCAGCTCTACCACATCCCAAAGCTGCTCTGTTGGATTGAGATCTGGTGACTGTGGAGGCTGTTGGAGTTCAGTGTTGTCATGTTTAGGAAACCAGTTGAAGATGATTTACTCCAACGTGACACCACCTGCCCAATGAGTTGGTCCAAAGCAGGATGGATCCATGCTTCCATGATGTTTCCAGCTAATTCTGAGCCAAGCATCGAGATGTGGAGCTAAAATGGAGACTCATTAGACCAGCAACGTTTTTCCATCTTCTATTGTCCAGTTCTGGTGAGTCTGTGTGAATTGTAGCCTCAGTTTCCTGTTCTTAGCTGGCAGGAGTGGAACCCGGTTCTGCTGCTGTAGCCCACCTGCTTCAAGCCTGGATGTGTGAAACCAAGATGGTATTCTACCTCAGCTGGAACCAGAAATGATCTGAGTCCATTTCCTCTGACCTCTGACATCAGCAACACATTTTCATCCAGACAACTGCTGCTTACAGGACATCTTCTCTCTTCAGACCACTCTGTGTAAACTACAGGTCTAAATGAATGAAGTTGCTGCCATGTGATTGGCAGGTTAGATGTTTATGTTAACAAGCAACTCAACAGGTGTAATAAAAACTTGGCCAGTGAGTATATTTCTCTCACTAATAGATATTGAGAAGACACAGCTGAAGCAGACTTCATGTTGGTTGACGAGTACGGTGGTGCCGAAGCTCCTGCAGGACTGCTGGAGGGTCGTATCACACTTCAGTGACCTTAATTTGCTTATTTAACCCTGAAGCTATAGGAACTCAATGGAAAGGCAGCAGACATAGGGCCTGAAAAAGTTTTTTTTTTTTTTTAAGACCCAGATGTCTTACGTTCTAGGTGGTGTTGATCAAAATGTTCCTTTAGAAGCCATCAGCTGTCTTCCAGTGCTCGTCTGAAAATGGTATTGTGAAATACAACATTTAAATGCAACAAGAGCAAAATAAGATCACATTAGATTTTCCTTTTGAAGGACAAGCTACACTGTAGAACGTTTAACTTAAAAATATGGGTTAAAGGGCTCACTTAAAATTTTGAGTTAAATGGAACAATTTTTTGTGTGTTCAAGTTGTGTTTAAAGCAACCTTTACCGATGTTGCATTGTTACACTATTTCTTCAATAGGGTAAAATGCTATGGATGAGGTAATGGAACTCTGAAATACAAAACAGAGCCACCATTAATCAAAAGGCTGGCTCTGTTTTAGGCTCTGTAGGGGTGAGGCAGGGACTGTTTATGTTAGAATGATTATATATTATCAATGATAAGTGTGAAATGCTCTCAGTGGGAAATTAAGTACTGCTATCTTCTGCTACTGTATCTGTCAACCTGTTTCCATACAAGGAGTTGTTTTGTCTCACATGACCTGTGTGAATAAAAAGCTGCAAGGCACAGAAAAACCTTGGAGGTGGTATGAGACTTTCTCCCCTTGCAAGTTAAAACTCTAACTTGGTGTTGACTCTTTCTTGTCTGTCTCATTCCTTCAGGGTTTATAAAGAATTAACCTATGTTTATGTTCAAATAATCTTGCTGTGCTTTCTAAAATGCAAGATTGGTAAGGGTTGCTTTAAGTATTTTAATTTATAACAACATATCAGAAGGTTGTTAATTTGACATTAAATAATACATTAGGACAACAAAAATGCCAAAATGCAATTTACAGTGTACATATATGACATTTTAGGACTTCATTCAAACATATGAACAAGTATCAGCATCTCTGTCAATGACCAGTGTCCAAACATCCTTCACATGTGCAGCTGTTAGCTTCATAATTACTTGGAAATCTCTAATTTTATTTACTTATCCACCCTTATAAATTTTATTTTGAAGAAAAAAAAAGGATTTCCATTCACATACTGAGCATTATTAAACATTTTGGCATTTAGGCAGTGAAATCTTCTGTTATTGTCGTTATAGTTTAATCTCTGGGATTAGCTCTTTCCAGTCACCTTCCCTCTGGCTTTTCTTTGACATTTCTCTCCTCCTGTATACAATTCCTCTCCATACAAGAAGAAAACACACCTAAAATAAACAGAATTAAATGAGCTTTGGTCCCAGTGAGTTAATAGAGTTTTTAACATCATGCCAGTTATTTCCTGCTTAGCTTTGTGAAATCTTTGTGGAAACTGCTGCAGTGAAGGTGGGTGAAACAGGAGCTGACTTGGCAGTTCAACCACCTTTCTCTCCACCTTCTCACCTGCATTCCCTCTCTTCTTTCTCCTCCTCTCTACCCTGCTCTCTCTCCACCTTCCTCTCTCCCTGTTAACCAGGAAACAGGATTTAAAGTAAAATGAGAGACATACGCAAATTCTTGTGCCCAAGTCCACAAGAGCTTCTATCCTGCAACTTCCTCTTCTCCAATTCCCTCATGCCTTCGTCATTCAGCTTGATTGGAGAAAGTCTGCTCTAAAAGTTGCTGGATTGCAGCTCTCGAGGACCGGACTTGGTCGCCCCCAATCTAAACTCTAATCTGTGCGTCTGCTGACTCATGGTGTCAAAAAAGGTTGCAGTGATGTAGGAAAAGAAGGTCACTGGTACCCTTTGTCACTGACATTGTTTCTGTCCTGTACAGAAAAGGGAAAAAAGAAGGACTGGAAACAATTAAAAGATGCTTTCTATCAACTTAACCCAAAATAAATACAATAATGATAAATAAAAATAATGCTAATGACAGCCAGTGAAATTTAGCATTATCAACGTCTGTTTGGCTTTAATAAGGCTTTAATCACAGCTGCCCAAACCCTCATCGATAACACAAAACTTAGTTTGAGCCAAATCAACAGTTTGTTCAGCACTACTGTCTCTTTAATTTGGATAGTCATCATTGCTTTTATGACTTACACAACTTTTTCAGAAAATGTAAACAGTCTAGACAGACATGTGACTACAAGCTGATTCTGTATAGATGCTGCATTATCATAAACAACATGATAGTGTTAATGAAGAACCATCAGAGGTGCATGCTGCATTCCCCTGCACCAAGGCATCAAGTTTGACCAGGTTAAGGTCAGTTTATGCTAAATGTTTGTTAGAATTTGACTGTCTATGTTTGGGGTGGCATCTTGGGGTCACTCCTCTGGCTGCACTCTTGAGCCTCAGTGTTGCATCTAGTCTAGTGTCTACTTTCCCAGTTGAACCCCCAGGTTTGTGCACTTCTTCTTCTTTTATAATGGAAAACAGTACTTGGCTCCTGAAATCCACAATCATCTCCTCTGGCTTGCCTACTGAAGATATGATGCTTATTTCAACAACATGGCACAAATTCTCACGACTTTGATCTGCAATAGAAATTGATTCTGGTTTCAAACGTGAACTTTTAGGTGGATACTATGTCTGCATATGGAAATAAGTAACCAAAACAATTAGCCACACATGTCCTATACAAATGAATGAATACATTAAACCCCCAAACCCGATGAAACCTGAGTTTCTGAGCTATCCCCAAATTAGAATAATGATATAAAGCTGGTCACCTTTGTATAAATTTTACGGCTCCACCAGCGGTGCCGTCAAAGATTAGTAGCACCAAATCTAGTCCATTACAGTGATTGAACAATCTGGCATATTCCACGATGGGAGTTTATTGTGAAAACCCAAACCGGAAGTGCTTGGGATTTAGTTAGGTAACTTGACGATAGAGGCGATGCAGGAGACTCAAGGCCGCCGGAGACGGCTCCGGGTTTCCAGGAATACCGACAGCTGGGAATAACGGTAGAAGAAAATTGGATCAAACTAATGATGGGGAAAGTGAATGTATGTTTAACGGGCCAAGACGCGCTTGTCTGGAGGAAGCCGGCTCAAATATCAGCTTTCTCATCCTCAGTAACCGGACGTCGGTAGCCGACTGCCCGGCTTGCTAGTCCGTAGTCCTTCAAAATCTCCGCTCCGAAATCACGGATCACCTCTGATTTTTTATAATATTACAAAAGCGATCTCCCGTTTGACGAACTGAGTTGAGCATGCGACGCCGGTTCGCTGTCATGAAAGTGGAGATCTAACCTCCGAGTTCTCCGTTACAAATCTGACCGCTGGGATCAAGCTAGCATCATCTGGAGTCGGATGGACGTGCGGCTCGCGCAGCATCACCGCCTGGGACGCGTTCAAGCCTGTTCTGCTGCACTGGAATGCTAACAAATAAGGAAGTGGCTTTAACATGAAGGGAAACGTCTTGTCCCTCAGGCTTGTAGGTGCTACACAAACATTTTATAGATGCCAAATCTAATGACCGCCCCAAGCTTGCACCATGCAGTTGGCTGGCCGCGTCTGTCTACATCCTTGCGGATGACACTCGCACAGGTACCGGTGGTTCAGATCACACAGCGGCGGCGCGGACGCCCCGTTGCCGGGTAGTTATTTGCTAGCGCCGAGCTAGGCGGCTAACGGCACAACATAAAGAAAAAGTATCCCTAAATACCAACACCAATGATATCCCATAAGGTTTTAGTCGCAATAATCCTACTGAACGTGTACATAGGTGTGCAGTCTGTTTTTTACTTATTTGGCGGCGTCCTTTTAACGGTCCTGTTTGCTATGGCATTTTTAAATGGACCCAGACTGCTGGACTGGGCGAGTTCACCTCCACATCTTCAGTTTAACAAATACGTCCTAACAGGATACCGGCCAATCTCCTCCGTGCAGGACTGCATCAGAAGCCTGTTTTACCTGCACAATGAACTTGGGAACATATACACTCACGGTGAGTTGATAGAAAAAGAAAAGAAAAAAAAAACTGCATGATCTGCTTAGTCAGCAGGTGTGATTTCTTTTGACTTTGAGCTTTAACCCACATCAGGTCAGATACTGTCCCTGCAGAGAGATGAAGCCACACAATGTGCAAGCTCCGCACAACCTGAAGATCTGAGACACACATAACCTACTGATAAATACACTTGATTAAAAAAAAAAAAAGAATTTATTCATGAAATAAAGGCTGAACTGATAATGTACTCAGCTTGTTATGAAGCATTCACCAGCAAATCCCCCAATAGTAACTTGTATTTATGCTTTATAGGGTTAAGCATACCTGTCAGTTAATTCCACAAGTGGTACAAGCTCATTATCTCAGCTTATTACTACTGTACAATACTAGTATGGTAATTAGCAGGTGGAGCAATTTAAGCTGCTTCATTTTTTTTTTTTTTTTTAAAAAGCCCATATTACCTCTGCCATACAGTAATTATATATTTTAAAACAGACAGAAGTCCCAGAATGTCCTCTGACAGTTTTGTTTTTGCATACATATATAATAAACAAACAGTTTAACCCCAAAATGCTTCATGGCTGCAGTTAAATGTAATTTTCATTTTTCAAATCTGACCAATTATTTTCCTGTTCAGTGAGTGTTTTATTTTCTTCAGCTGTTAGCCAATCAAGTTAAAGTATTCAGATTTTTGTATCTTAGAAAGGAAAGCAACAAATCATCTCACATTTGAAGCTGAAACAAAGGATTTATGAATTAGCGGTTAATATATTTAATATTTTTTAAACACTGATTAGATTTGTCTCAGTTCAACCAGCAAAAGTAGTGAAATTTTCTTATCAGTTTTTCTTTCTCACTAATGTAGAAATGATAGATTTCAAATAATTAGTGCATTGTAAAAGAGTACACCCCTGGTGTGAACTAAAATACTGTCACAGGGGTTTTTCTTGTGATTTTTTCCTTCAGTACTTTTGAATTGCGTCTCTTTTTTAAGCTCTTTCCAGCCAGTAAAAGTCAGTCTGATGTTGAATTTTATCTTTTCTTTTGCCCTGTGACTTTTTCAGTTTCTTTACCTTTGGGTTTCTTTGTTGAATCAGTCATGATGCGCATCTATAACAGCAAACATATTAATATCCAGCGGCTGGATGTGACATGGTGTCATAAAAGAAAAATGCAGCAGTCATGTGATGCTTCGGGCTGGAAAAAAAATATTTAAAATGCAGTTTCTCTGCCTCGGGTTCCCGCAGGGCAACAATAACACCATTAATATGCATAATAAATGCCAGTGTGCCATCAAAACAAGCCAGAAGCCCAGAGTTTAAAGTTAAATTTTGTATTGTTGCTTTAAGTGCTAAAAGTTCCTTCTGGTTATAACCTCACGTTATTGTTAAAGTTGCACCAACTTTCCACCACCTTTGAATAAAACTTTGAAAGCTTTGACAAACCTCTGCAAGAAGGTGGTTATTTTTCTGATAGTTTGATTAATTAATCAGTAATTAAGTGCTGCTTTATTTTACCAGCTGTTGCTGCGAACAAGCAGCTTTATATTCAGGCATTTTTTCGTTGACCAAAGCAGGAAGTAAGCAGCTGATTGGTCACGAGTTCTGCCTACTTCAAAGCTCTCATAAAACGTATTATAGGATTTAAAGTTGGTTTAATAATTGTGCAAAAGTATGTTTTAGACATCAGTTATAAAACGGTCTTATTAGAAATTATTTGTGGGCCAGATGACAGTGCATGCATGACTGTCCATAAAAACACCTCGTACTTTAAAGCTAAAATATGAGGTTTTTCATAAAGAAGGGTTTGTTTAACCGAACCACACACTGGAATCTGCTTACTGTGGCTTTTTTTTCTGAGGTCATAAAATGTCAGGGTTACACAATATGCTTTTCTTTTTTTAGTTTCTTGCAGGGCTAAATTAATTTCAATAATGCATTAATCTGTGCAGCCAGAGATGTGACTGATGGTCATGTTGTTATCAGTTTGCAAATTGTTTTCAGTCTCATCTAATGGGACTTGTTAGCGCCTTCTATCCTGTCAAAAGGCAAACCGAACAGTTTATCATGGACGACCGCTTCCTCGTCCTGAAGGTCGTTAAACCGAGGTGCCCCGGCGGCTCAGCGGTGGGGATCAGAAAGGACGTGGTCCTGGAAGTCTTTATGACACTCCTGTGATGGCATCTAAACTCAGCTGCTCCCTGAATAAACCACGCCACGTATATACTGTGTCTAGTTTTCCAAGAGGGAGAGGAAAGCAGTCAGGTCCGTGCAGGTGGAGGGTTTTTATTGCGTAACATTTCGGCTAAGTTTCATGAGCTGGCTTGTTTTGCATATGAACTGAAAACATCCTGCCTGCAGCTCAGGTCGCGGACACTTTCACGCTGCAGTTCTTCCAGAGGAGGCCTCCTCCACCGAGTCCACGCCTGAGTTCAGCTGGTTGGCTCTGGACAAGTGGTGTGAGGAGCGGCGATAACGCACTTAAAATAGATGTGTTACAGCAGATGGCACTCGCTGTATCACCTGTCTGGGACAGCCTTGACTTTGGGAATGGCAGTGTGGGCAGAAAAAGAAAAGAAAGGGAGTGCAATAATGCACGTGTGTTGCAGGGTGATAAATGATCATAACAACTGTGCCTGGATTAAATTTCAAGGTCTGGATTTTGCCCTCCTTGCAGCGATGGCCTTCAGCTGCAAGAAAATAAAAAGCTTGGAGGGAGGCTGGTGTTTCTCTCAGGTGGGAAACACTGATGCTCTTCCTGCTGGATCTGCACCCACTCAGCAGAGCTGGAAGCCCCTCAAAGCTCCTTCCTCTTGTCCAGTTTAAAATCCCACATCCCTGAGCTCTGAGATAACCCATCACAGTGAACATGACACCGGAATTTGGTTTTGTTGATGTTGCTGTGTAGTTTCATGGTGCTGGGGCAGATGTTTTTCATACCACCAAAGCCAAGACCCGAGGCTGTGTCTTCTGTCATCACTGCAGACATTTCCATTTAAACGTGCCAAAACTAAACGCTTTAATGAGCCGAGCTCCTCCTGTTTCTCTCCAGGCATCCCTCTGGTTTGCTTCCTGGTGCTGCTGCCGCTCAACATCCCCTGGTCTCAGATCAGCGTCACCTGGTTGGGCGTGGTGCACTTCCTGGCCTGCCTGTCTCCCCAGCTGGGCTCTGTGCTCTACCACCTTTTCATGAACCATGAGGGAGGGGAGCCGGTGTACCACACCCTCCTCAAGCTGGATGTGTGTGGAATCTGCATGATCAACACGCTGGGTAAGCCTTCTCGGGAGCATCGATTCACAGTTGGGTCATTTCGGACTCGTCGTCAGCTGCCGTTCGTTTTATTGCTGCTCTGTCTGCTTTGAGGGTTTAATTTTTCTTTATTGATTGTCAATGACTTACTGTGTAAGTGTTTTGCTTGGAGGTGTACCAGTATTGATTTTGTCAGAACACATTTCACCACAGAGAGCTCGGCTAAGTCAATTGGCCAATCGAAGCAATAGTCCGACCCAAGATCTGACACGACTTGTGATCTGTCTATGATCCCTGATGTGATAAAAATGTCAGTGGTCATATTTTACATTTATTTTATGTACTCTGTTCTCCCAATAAACTATAAAATGGCCTACTTTGAAATAATAATTAATATTTGATGCACAGGCTAGTTGACGTTGCACAACTTGGTGACAAGGGTGCAGCTGTTTATCTAGCAACCCTATCACTAAGTAATAAATACTGAAAACAGCTAATTGAAGATAAGAAAAGTAAACTATGGTGCTGTCTTTGATGAAGGCTTGAGCAAGTAATGCATGCATGATCAGGTGTGTTCGATAGGTGGCGTTACTCCTGTTCCAGCACTGCAGGCTCCCTTCACGCTATAGTCTAAGCAGACGCTCAAAAAAGAAAGTTTGAATTTCTAATTTATGGTGAAAGAGAATTTTCTGAAGCAACAACTCAAATGTGTATGAATAAAAATGAAAGTGAGAGGCTGATATCCATTTTTAAATTGGGAAATGTAATTGTAAAGTAGTTTTTGAGTCTGTTTCTTATTTATTCATCCTGATGTTGTGAAGCAGACAAAACTGCAGAGTTAAACAGTTTTTCTGGTCGTGCCTGATTGTGTTGTGGTTTACATGCACACCAAAAATATGATTATTATCTGATCTCTAGAGTTATCAGATTAATAAAGCAATAATGTGATATCTGATTATGAGAAATAAGATTAACATAAATAGATTTTCCTCCAATACTCTGAAGTCTTTGTTCATTTAGTTCTTTTATATTTTCACATAGTCGTCCTCAAAATTCTTCAGACCCTCCAATTAAAAAAAGGCTAAATTCACAATAGTAATTTAAATAACAATAAAAATAAAAAAAGGAATAATAAATAAAAATGTACAAAATCATAATTAAGTGAAATAGAATAAGGCTTTTGAATTGTAATTGAAAAGAATAATTTAAAAAAAAAACAAGCGGACATATTAGAGCACCTTGCTCTAATGGTATGTGGACAAACATACCTGTCAACAGGTGCTGAAGTCTGATTGGATGTTACAGAAAACACTTGATTGCAGTGATTTCTTAAAGTGTTGCTCAACAACATTTTAGGTTAGGAACCCCATAATGCTTGTATACTTGTTTTGTTTTTTGTTTATTTTTCATATTTCTGTTAAAGCACAATTCAAAACCATTGTCATGATTTTCATAGAATTTTAATGTATTATTACTTTTTTTTCACTTTCAACTTATTTTACAGACAGCTGAACTTTACAGAAAACTTTTTTTTGTATTTAATGGGATGATTTGAATAATTTTGAGGATGATTGTATGTTAAAAACAAACAATAAAATCATAGTCAATGGAAGTAATGTAGTCACAATATGATGCTTACCACTTTCATTTATTTTTATAAATCTGTTTCAGACCCATTAGTCCTTATCAGCAATAAAAACACAGTCAGTCATCGTTTTCTCCCTGTGGAGTGTAAACGTGTCGCCTAATTTCGCCCATGATAGGACAGGTGAACTGCAGGGGTGTCGTCAAACAACAAACGTTCAACAAAACGAGACCAGATGCTTTAGAAATAGCAGGAAGTTTGAGTCTTCCATCACTATGTGAGTACAAACTGTGAAGGAAATCCAATAACAGACGAAAAAATGTAAACTGTAATTCACATTTTTAAAAACTAACTTCTTAGTTGAGACATCTCGTGTCTGTGAAATTGTTTCAGACAATATTACTGCAAAACCCATGAAATCAGCGTAAAGTTTTCAGTTTTTGCTCAGTGATTTGATGAAACCCTGAATTCAGCTTATCAGCTGAAAATACAGTTTTTTTCACAGTTAGTTTTCCCTCCAATAAAAAGTTTCATATTTCATTCTTGTATTGACATCTGGAAACTGTATCTGAGCTCTGCGTGAAACCAGGAAACGAGGCCGAGCCGTTTCCTCTGTTCTGACTTCCCTCTGCTTGGTTTTCCGTCTCAGGGGCGCTGCCCATCGTATACAGCACGCTGCTGTGCTACCCCTTCATCCGCACCGTGGCCCTGCTGGTCTACATCCTGCTGTCCAGCCACGCCATCTACTGCGCCGTCACGGCTCGGAGCAGCGTGCGGCGGTTGCGCTCCTTCGCCTGGCAGGCGCTGTTCCGATTCTCCTTCTTCCTGCTTCGCTGGGTGGGCGTGGGCGGCGGCAGTCCGACCTCGCTCCGCCACTTCCTCATGATGGACGCCTTGGCCGTGCTGGGCGGGGTCATCAACATCACACGCATCCCGGAGCGCTTTCGGCCAGGCCTTTTCGACTACTGGTGCAACAGCCACCAGATCATGCACGTACTGGTGGTGGGCTCCATCCTCTACCTGCACTGGGGCGTCCTGGACGACCTGCTGTGGATCAACAGCTACAACTGTCCCTCCGACTGACCCCCACTACCGCCCCCACCCCCTGACAAGGAGCACTGGGACTTGTTGAAGGACCTCTGGGGGGCTGGGGGTGTCTGGAGAGGGGAGGTGATGTGCATGTCTTCACCTCATACGCTGAAACTCAGAATGTTCATATCCTTTTCCAACATGGTAAAAGTATGTCAGTAACATGCACAATCATGTAGGCCCCTAACACAATGAAACATGGACAAATGCATACAAATCACACACACACGCACACACACACACGCACACACAATAAATGGAAATATTTAAATAGTAAGTCAGTTAACTGCATATAATACACTGCAAAAAGGTTACTACTGAGTTAAAAACCTTTGTAGAAGGTTAACCTGAGCATTCGTTGATGTAGTTGGTTATGATAGTTGAAACAATACCACATACTCTCAGATGTCACTGTTGCTACCTATGCAGCACATCCATATCTTGACTCATCCACATCACATACACAGAACACACTCAGACTCCCTCACACCTCTATTTTTATACTACGCATACATACTGGAATTGCTGTGCAAAGCACAGCATAGTTATCACTTTGTCCTTGAAACGACTGAATCTTACTGGACTGTTTATTTGCTTGTTTTCTGCCACTGCCTCTTCATGTGTGCGCGTTGATCTGATTTGTCCTCGCTGTCGTCAGATTAGGAGAAACTTGGGTGATGGGTTCATTCCTGAGCGTCGCAGCGTGTTAGTCGTTTTTACTCCTGGACCACAGAGCAGTGTTGTCGGCTTTGTTTGCACAGCGACTCGGTGCCAACAAAATTCTGCCATTTTTAATGATAATTAACTGAAACAAAATAATGCACATATTCACAAACTGTACTGTTACTTTGCTAAGCATGACCTCTCAGTTTTAAACGAAGCATGATTGCCCTTTTTTATTTTCTTTGCACTTACTCAGTTTAAGATGCTTTTGCACATCATAACGTGTAATGCCGCAGATGTTCCGTTTAAAATGATAAAACTTGACAGTGAAATGACTTTATGCACATTTATATGTATCTGTGGCAGCGGGATGCACTAATAACTAAGATGTTGCCACTTTATGGTTGCCAATAGTAACTTGTCCTAAATGTTTGTAAGATTTTAATCCTATTTATTATGGAAACATTGTGCACAAAAAATGACATATTTAACAAATAGATTCTATTTGATGTTCTTATAGTTCAATTGTATTTATTTGCAGGTGAATTTTTGCATTCTCTCTCTTTCTCTTTCAAATTTTCTCCCTATATCTTTTTTCCCCTCTTAAAACATGTGATGTTATGGGGAAAAAAGCAATTTATATATAATCTGCAGTCACGTGTCAAAAATATGATTGCAGTCTGATCTTTAAAACCTAATGGCATATTTCCTTGACTGTATTTGTACTGTATTTGGATGGTTACTTTTACATTGACCATGAATGTTCATGGTGTGATTATTGCCACAAAACGAGCACATAATTGCCACATTACATTTTATTATTTAATGCATTATTGTTTTATTTGTTTTAAATTTGTGTTGCACTTTTTGGTTCAGTTGGTAAACTGTCCTAACTGCTGCGAGCAGGAATGAACCCCGACACCCTCCTAACTTGTAAAGTTGCTTATTTATTGTTGCTTTGGCTCCGTTTTCTACATTTTTATTGTAAAAACAAACCTCCGCCTGTTGTGTCACGCTCAAGCCTGAAGTGTCTGAAAACTCCTTAATCTCTGTAGTGGCAGACTTTTACTTTATCGAAGGCATTTGCACTTGTTTCCCTCGCCGCCAGTCACGGCCACCCACTGACTAGTTGCCAATCCCGTCAGCTCCTCTTCATCTCGCCATATTAGCAGCTTCTGAGGTGTAGCACGTCCTCAGTTTCCTGTGTTGACTCTGACTCATTGGTGAAGCAGGATTTCCCAGAGTCTTTTTCTCACAAACGTAAACCTCAGACTCCAGCACCCGAATCCCCTCCCGTCCCTGGTAAAGAAACAGATACTGTTTGTCTGCTATCCTCTCTCTGACCTGCTATAACTAGAGTGTACAATATAAATGCAGAGGATAATGTATTTTTTGGCCAATGAATGAAACTGAAAAAAAAATTGCATGAAAGTAGCTGTGAAACAGAAACTGATGTCTCATAGTGTTATCTAATCATCTGTTCTTTGTAGCCAGCAATGGGTCATTCATTCACTCCTGGAAGTGGGCAGTAGGGAATGGGTGGGGAAGGAGTGGGGGGGGGTGGTATTATTGCAGGAAAATAAGATCAGAGGCAAACATTACTACCAGATAAACTGCACTAATCATCGTTCACCAAAGGGCTTTGGATTAGAGAGAATTATAGATCTGAAACATATTCAAAGTTCATATAGACAATGTAAATAAATGTTTGTAGATTATATATACATACAGTGCAGAAAATATACCCTGATTCATTTTTTAAGCATACAAATATGTTAAGGGAGGAGAAGAAGAAGGGACAAGATTAATATTTTGCAACATGGACGCTGCTGCTCTCTTTCACAGCCAAAAGTGAAAGATGAGAGAGGGAAGCAGACACGGCTCACTGCTGTGCTTCGGATTTCAAATATCAACCATGTTTTTTGCTCGGCTATGTCCTTATATATGTGAAAAACAGAAAAAAAAAAAGATACTGAAAACTGTTTCAGTGCTAATGTAGAGTTGTTTCACCTTTCGTGGCCCTTACTAAGAATGCTTTTGATCATATAAATGTAACCGCTTCTTTTTTTAATTTTTATTTTTAAAGACTACATAAGAAAGACGTTAGTGACCATAGTGGGGGAACCTTGACGGGCATGTGAATACCTCGCGACTACCACTGGTCAATCTATGCATTATCAGCCGAAGGATACGTAACAGTGAAGTCAGTCCGCGGCGGGTAAACGGCTCTCTGATCTGCTGTTACGGAGGGCTCGCTTCAACATCCTGGGTCTCCCACTTCTCAGGGTGCCATAACGGTAGCTGTATCATCCGGGGCCTGACTTCTGCTGTCTGAAACATGGCTGTGAGATAATCTGTCTGCCTTCACCTGCCAGCTTTAGTGCAGTCTGTTAATGCTATAGACCCTGCAGCAGACTGCACACGAGGGAGAAGGAAGGTGGAAAGGGGAAATTCTCTGAAACCATGTGACAGAAGTTGAACCGGGTCAGAAAACTGGTGTTTGTCCTTTTGTCTGTATGTTAACTGAAAAAAAAAATTACAAGATGTGTGGAAACATCACTAACAAAACTTTTTTTTTTATTTTAAATGACACAGGTGCCGGATAGCCTGTTAACAACCTGTTTATAATGGATTATCTGTATTGTTATATACTGATTATTATAATTACTGTAATTCTGTGGATTCTAATAATGACACTGGTCTATGTGTACAGGTAATGAGACAAGCCCTTTCCTTAAAGATGAAGGGAGCTTTCTGGAGGGTCTGTCTGTTATCCTTACTTCATATCTGCAGCCTCTTGGCA
The DNA here is from genome assembly GCA_023101725.1 of Atherinomorus stipes. Lineage (NCBI taxonomy): Eukaryota > Metazoa > Chordata > Actinopteri > Atheriniformes > Atherinidae > Atherinomorus > Atherinomorus stipes. The sequence continues at coordinate 197,028 of JALJCO010010442.1, forward strand.
TTTTCTAAGGTGTCAAAGGAGTGTGTGTGGCTCCATCTAGTGGAAACTCATGTTCACTGATGCAGGCAAGTGAAACTTGCTCTGCATCTGTCCTCCAGGGTTGTGTATTTATATTATTTACATTTCCCAATGTATTTACATATGTGTGTATGGAGCTCCTCTGCAGAACCCATGCAAGCATGACATTTGTATGTTGTCCAGTTTACTTTCTCCCGTTGCACTGACGGGATGCAGATTTCATTCCCACAGTGCCTCATTTACCAGTCTGTGTGCTCGCAGAGAAAGATGCTTGTACACAGACGCACAGTTTGTCCCTGAGCTGTTGTTTCACCTGTCTGTCCAACATTAGCATCCTGTGTAACAGACAGGCTCTCACACTCCTCAGTCTCCAGCAACGATTGTGCAATAAACTGAAGTCTATATTTTTAAATGTGTCTGCAGGACATCTCTTTTCTACTTATGTCTCTTAGAGATACTATGTCTTTCCTTCTGCAGAAGTGTTAAGACTGCGAGTGAACATGGCTGAATATTTAATCTTTTACTGAAAGGTAAAGGTTTGGGAGGTTTTTTTTTTTTAAGTTGGTTGTCAATGTTTCCCAGTTTTCCATCCCAATATTGTGTTTGATTGCACATGCAGACATTGGTTTAGCTGCAATGATTTGAGTGAATTTTTCTAACAGAAAGCATTTTTTCCTCTTGACTCTAAAATGTCTTTCATTGGTGCACGGCACTAGAGATGCACCGATCTATTTTTTTCCGATACAGATACCTGGGCTGAGTGTATCGGGCAATACTGATCCGATACTACTGTCGAAAGAATGAACTGTGTATCCCTTCCCAGGAATCAGGCTTGACATAAACATTTAGCCTTGTTAAAAAGGTAACAAATCAACACAGATATAAATCTACTTATTATTTATCAACAAATAAAGGGCCGGATTTATCAAGGTCCAAATTTGGGTGTCGTAATTTGCCCACGCAATCTGGAATTTTGTGCGAGGGGCTGAACCACGGTTTGCAAGTGATTTACCAAGAATGAATGCGTAAATGACAGCGGGTGAAAACCTGTTGGAAACGCCCCTTTATAAATGAGGGTTTTGCGTGTGGTGAATTGCGACAGACAACAGCGCAAAAGGAAATACGAACCTCAAAGAGAGAAGGTGAAGGAGGGAGATGAAAATATAATCTAAAATAAGTACAACATTTGAAATAATACAACATGTATCCGTGCAGTCTCAGAAGTGGCCAGTTTATGAAGACATGGATCAGGAGTTGCTGGACTAATGAAGTTTCTGCAGCTCCGACATGGTCTCTTACGCACAAGGTGTGCAGTTTGGCACGATGCCAACGGCTTCAGTGCTTGCGCTGCCATGCGATCCTGTGGTCCTGTCCAGGTGCTAAAATCCAAGTTAAAAAGTGACATTGGCAAAAAGGGGAAATAAAAAGACACAATTAATGCAGCTTTAGTTCTCATTAAGCTCCACAGTGACTGCAAACTTTCATTTATCCAGAATATTTTACACCCGTGTTAAATAGTGGGTTACTGATTTTTATTGAATTAATGAGAACTAAATACGCTGCCCTCACTGCTTATCAAAAACAATTTTGAATCAGATGTGTGCATGCCCAGGATTGTCCCTCTCAGAAGTTGCAGCCTTTTGTGCACAAAGCTTCAAGTTTGCACCTGCTTTTCAGATGTACTAAAATAGACGCAAAAAAACAGCAAGTCAATGCGTCTCATGGCTGATCAATCACTTTGCGAGTGCAAAATTAATATATTTATATGGCAGGACGAAGGAGGGCCCAGGCGGCATTCAATCCCCAGACTCCCAGGTGAGAGTCATGCACGCTAACCAGTCAGCCATAGGGACATCTCCTTGGCCCAGTAGGCAGGGTGCATTATCACTCGGAAGCATAGTGACAGGACCATCAACTGCTACATCTTCCTCTTTTCACAAGCACCTGTGGTTGGTTCACAGCAGCAACTGGTTCAGGAAAGAGACCCAGACATCACTCTGGACAGCAACACTGCAGCTTCTCCTGGGGGATCCCAGACTAGAGGAGATTTATAGTCCCTCCAGGGAGTCCTGGGTTTGGTCTCTTAGGAGGATGTACCTGGAACCCATCCAAGGATGACCAGGAGGCATCCTCACCAGCGAACCACTCCCTCGATCCTCAGCAGGCAGTTTTCCACCAAATGCTCATTTTTAGTATTTGTATCTGTGATCTCACTGTTTTGGTCGCTGCCCAACTCTTGTGACCAGGTGAGGGCTGGAACACAGACCAGTAAATTAAAAGCTTTGCCTTTCGGTTCAGCTCTCTTCTCACCTGGATCAGAAAAGCACCTCATTACTGAAGAGATTCTGTCTGTCCATGTCTCGCTTCATCCTACCTGCATTTGTCAAAAACATCCTTAGATAGTTAACTCCCCCGCTTCTGGCAAAGATTCATTCTCAACCTGCACAGAGCTCTCCATCATTTTGCTACTGAGAGCCCATCAAAAAGAAGCCACTTTGTGTGAGAACAACTCTGGTGCATACTGAAGAGGAAACCAACAGAGCTACATCACCCCCCTCTCGAGATTCTGTCCATGAACACCACACACAGGATTGATGACAAGGGGCAGGTTTGGTCGAGTCCAAATCTGTCAACAAATACAAGTTTGTGCCGAGAATGTGGACACAGCTCTTATTTTAGACATACAAGGATGCTGTATGATGGTCCGCAATGGCAACTCTGCACCCTGCACTCCTGCAGCACCCATTATAACCCCACAGTTCTAAGACTTTCCACAGCCAGGATGAAACCCACACTGCTCCTACTGAATCTGAGGTATATGACTACGCCTGTGTCTTCTTTCCAACACCCTGGAATAAACTCTTCCAGGGAGGCACACCGTCTCCTTTTTTGAAAATGGGGACCACCACTTCAGGCTGCAACTCCTCAGCTATTATCTCAGACTTCGATGTAACATTGAAAAGGCAAGTCAATATCCAGAGCCTCCAGCATCTTGTCCATCCATGACGCCCTGTCGCTAGGGAGCTTTATAACTACCTGATCAACTGCTGCACCAGTTTTACCCCAAGCCTTCAGACTTCGCCTGTGCAATGAAGGTTATAGTGGTTAGAATCAGGAGATGCACTCAGTGTTCCTTCCATTGCTTGAAGATATCCTCAGATCAGGTCAGCAGTTCTCGACCAGGGCTGGACCCTGCTTTCTCTTCCTGATTCATCAAATGGTTCTCAAAAACGTCTTGCAGGCCAGCCAAAATCTCCTCCATAGTCTCATCAAATTCCTTCCATACCTGAATTTTAGTTCCTGCAGCCACTGATGTCTGCAATCCCTCTGGCCATTCGGTACCCGTTCGCTGCTTCAGGCAACACCTGCAACAACAAAGTCAAAAGATCCCCTTCGACTGTACCACTTCCCTGCACTTATTGCAGCCACAGAGGCCTCATACACTATGGAGTCTCATTTAGAGTCCACATCCCCACCCTCAGGAACATATAAACACTTCTGCTGTCAAACACAAATGTTTGCACACCAGATATATTTTCCTGGAAAAAAAAATTAAGGCAAGGGCCCGAAGCGCCTTCGCCAGCCAAAGGCCCTGCAGCACCACTGATAGTGCTCATTTTCAAAACTTTATTTTCTCCTAAACTACAGCCCTGTAAAGTTTTGTGACTGTGTCATGCTCAGTTGAAACACTGGGTTGAGAAATACCATCTGCAGACAAACTGACATATAAAAATACCTGTCAAAGTGCTCAAAACCACTTTTGAGGTTGTTCCTTCTGCAGTTGGTGTCACTTACACATTTTGGTGCCATATGACTGCACAGACAGACTCAGGGGTTAAAAACAGTGCCTGGTTCTGCATCATGCCAGTAGAGGGGAGCCAATTAAACCACTTTTTTAGGCCTTTACTGTGTAAAACCTAATGGAAATGGAGTTTAATCAATGGGGGAAGCTAATTTTCCAACAAAACTCTCTAAACATGGAAACAGTTATAATAAGTAATCTCGAAGTGTTCTCAGCAGTTTTTTTTCTCTCTAATTGGAAGGCTGTATCTGAGCTTATTTAGATGTAAACTGTACCTCTCCTTTAGCTTTTTAATCAGTTCATCACATTTATTAAAACAATTTGTGGCCAAGTAAAGCTAAACTATATCTTTAATCAGTGTGTGTCTGCAGTTATTTGTTACTTACTGAATTCTGATAATCACACAGATATAATCTGTATCATTCTGACATCTTTCTTATTTTCTGACAGACTCTTGTGAAACTTGCACAGGGTTTCTCTTCATGTTGCCCTCTGCAGTTTGTCAACCTAAAAATGTCACAGGAGACACCTCCCACTTCCACCTTCATTTGAAAATCTCACTTCCTTCATGTCATTTTGTGATGTACTTTAACCTACCGTCTTCTCAACGTCCTCACTCTGGTGGCAGAGTGTCTGGTGCCCTGCCGAAACTCCTTGAGCTGAATTGCGCCCACACGACTCCCAGGTAAGCCTGCAACATCAGCACGTGCAGCTCGTGTACACCTGCCAAACATCTTTAATAACATGGAAGATGACAGAATGTGATTGATTTGAATGAGGCATTTTCTTCCTCATTCTCCACATGGTTGTAATTCTTTTCTCCTGTTTCACGGGAGTGAAATGTTACCTACTTTGAACTTGGCAGTGTTTCCCATCACAACAGTGACACAGTGTTAGAAAGAGATTATTGACATGCATTTAGGCTGCTGATAAAATTACAGCTCACTCTACAAAGGGTTATTAAATTAGGTGTAGGGCAGCCTCTGAGGTCTTGTGATGCACATGCAGCACAACTGTTGTATGCTTCTGTGTCTGAGCTGAGGCGCGGCTGCAGATTTCAGGAAGTAAAATCTACAAATGGAGGTAAAAAAACATAAAATGTCTTTTTTTTTATTAGCGGTGGCTTAATGAAGCAAGACTTGCTAATTTTGTTGCTGATTCTGAACAAATAATTTAGGTAATTTAAGGTAAGAGACAAATATTATGCATTAGGAATGAATCTTGCTTTATTTAAGGATGCACTTGCATCCCATTTTGTGATAAATATTTTAAAGTTGTATATTTGTAGAAGAATCAGTGACAGCAGGAGTGTGTGTTTGTTGAAAAGACGATAGAAAGGTTTGTGGTTTTGTTACGCACTGTTAGGGATGTGGTGTAACTGCCTCTTTGATACCTTCTTTACCTTTTTAGGCGAAAAGCAAATGAAGTTCAAATGGATCATGAAGGCATGACTTTGTGTTGTTTCACAGTCGTTTTTTATGTTTTTGTGATTAGCGTGCACAATTATGTCAGAAACACAAATGTGAAAGAAGACCAACCAGACAGACAGATGAGAGGAAGCAGTTGTGAAAGCTTTTGCTTCCCCTTTTCTAGTTTTCTTGTCTTTCTACTGTTTTCAGTTTTGTGTCTGTCAGTTTATTTCCATATACAATCAAACCTATAAACATCAAGAAGCACAGGAACATCATAATGTATGTGTTTAATTAAAAGCATTTGGTATGCATTTAAAATGAATCTGTTTCTCAGACTTTCTGCAAACATAAGCTGCTGTTTGTGGTTGATAGAGATGTTTGCTTTCTCTTAGTTCACCATGTCCAGGAAGGTTGTGAGGACCAGTAAGTTCCGTCACGTTTTTGGCCAGGCTGTGAAAGCTGACCAATGCTACGATGACATCCGAATTTCCCAGATGACCTGGGACAGCAACTTCTGCTCTGTTAATCCCAAATTTGTGGCCATGATTGTGGATGCCAGCGGTGGAGGAGCCTTCATGGTGCTGCCCTTGAATAAGGTGGGTCGCAAAAGATCAGCTACTTGCACTGAACGGCAATATCCTCATAATTATACTTCTTAAAATAAAATTTTTAAACATGCTAGCTACATCTGATGCAATTTTTTACACCATGCTTACACTTTAAGATTTGAATTCTGCAACAGCATCACACATTTAGCTGAAAAAGGAAGTTTGATTCTGTCTTTCTACACGTCACTTGCCTTTGCTATTGAGTTTTCACCATATTAGGAGTTTGTTGTCAGCTCAGTGCAGAGACAGGATGTGGCCTCCGCTCAGTTGTTTTTCAGTCGGTTATGGAGAGTGTTCAATGCCTTGCAACTTCTTCGATGCATTTCATTTCCCTGAAAACGGAGAAAGTTGTAACATTGGTTGGAAAGTTGGTCACAGCAATATTCGTCAGACTGTAAATGAAATGCATTTGAAACATCTTGCCTGTTCAGATGTCGAAAAACCTTACAAAAATGTTTTTAAAAAAGTCTCAAAAGTCATGTGAAGAAGCCTTTCATATATATTCCTGGTTACTGTTAACTTTACAAATAATAAATGACACCTGAAGCAAACATGGCTGTCAGTTCCGCTCATTAATTTTCTTATGATCAAATCTTGAGGTCAATTAAACTATAATGATTGCTTTTAAAGAGTTGACCTCTGCAGAAACTATCGATAATCTTACTGCTTGTGTAGTTTGAACTCTCAACGGATAAAAGTGCTCGAGCCAGAGTGCATAAAAAATCAGCAAAATGCACCATTGAATCAGAGAGAACACTGTTTAGAGATAGTTGTTGCAGCTTTACACACATTCATTATTCAACCGAAGCCAGATGTCATACTGTATATTAGGGTGGATAAATGTTCATTTAGCAATTTAGCATAAAATATGATTGTCATATAGGATGTGTGTGTTGTTGGCCCAGACTGAAACACGGGTATACAAATGAGGTTTCACCTTCCTGCCCCTGATCTCCTCTTTAACCCGGTTACCAAACATTTGGTGTAATTAAAGAAAAAGCTGCGGAATTCATGTCAGCTGACTGCAGATTTGACGTGCTATCACAACTAGATTTTATTCCCTTTCACCTCTCTTCTCTTCAGTTATGTGTTGTCTTGCACTTTACTGTTTTCCTGGCTGCTGTTAGTTTAAATTGCTCTAATCTCCTTCATGTTTCCGCTTGCAGACAGGACGTATTGACATGTCCTATCCCACCGTATGTGGCCACACAGGTCCGGTCTTGGACATTGAGTTCTGTCCTCACAATGACAACATTATTGCTAGTGGCTCTGAGGATTGCAGCGTCATGGTAAGATACGACTCAAAAGATTTGAATATAATGTGAAATATGACATGTTAGTAAGACATTATCTTTGGTTAACAGATTTGGGAGATCCCAGAAGGGGGGTTGACCACACCTCTCACAGAGCCTGTTGTGAAGCTGGACGGCCACTCCAAACGTGTCGGCATCCTGAGCTGGCATCCCACTGCTCACAATGTGCTGATGAGTGCAGGTAACACATTTAATCCTCAACAGTGTTGCCTTCAGACCTCTAAATTCATGTGATTTACTAAAGAATTTCTATGAAGAAAGGCGCAATGTTGGATTCAGGGACCAGACAGTGGTGAATGTAATCCATAACATGTGATTGGTTGAAAGAGGGACACATCTCTGTTGATCAGGAAGCTCTGATAGCCTCCACCCACCATCTTCACTCTAAACACAGATGAAAAGCGCCTTGACTCTTCAGCTCTGTGGTTTTAAGCTTAACATGTCGAGATAAAAAAGAAAAAAACATTGTGATATTGTCCTTTCAGCCAATGTGCATGCAAACACATGAGAATAAAACTATAATATTTAATTTAACCAATCCTGCATGCTGCCACAAACATATTCATTTCATCATGTTGCAACTAACACATCCATCACACCGTTCAAAGTTTTCTCTCTAGATTTTTTTTTTTTGTTGTTGAAGTTCTCTGCATGCGAGGCTTTGTTCCCTTTTCCATCTGCAGCCATGGCAACTATCTCTGCCGTGGTGTTTATAACAAACAGCTGAAATGTGAAACTCAAAGAGTTGAATTAAACCGTTTACTGCTTCTGACGGGCAGGCTGCGATAACGTGGTGATCCTGTGGAACGTGGCACGGGGGGAGGCGGTGGTGAGGATCGACAGCGTGCACACTGACCTCATCTACAGCGCCTGCTGGAACAGGGACGGCTCCAGCATTCTCACCTCCTGCAAAGACAAGAAGATGCGAGTGCTGGACCCACGCAAGGGGACCGTTGTCTCTGTAAGAGCCTCTTCATGCTGCTCATCACCATCATCGCTTTACAAAATACACTGAATTATATGATCTAACAGGTCAACTGCTTATTATAATTAGAAAACAATGATGAGCCCAAACCCAACATTACATCTACAATTTAGCATTGTTGTATAAAAACAATTTACTGAAATAGTCACTTAATCTTTTCTTATTTAATAAGACATGATGTAATTCCATATAATTTACCATCTATAAGTCACTTTATGTCCACTCTGACAGAAACAGTTAAAGCAACAGTATGTAAAAATTACTGACATCTAGTGGTAAAAATGGGCATAGCAATGACTTTTAAGGCAAACACAGTTGTAAATGGGTGGTGGCTTTGTAGTTTTAAAGCGCAGATTGTTCTCACTTCAAATCTTTTTTTTTTTCCCCCATTCAGAGACATTGTACTTAAGAATGATGGCACAAATATGGCATTTGCCATGCATGCGGGCTCACAGCAAGTAGATATAAATGGCTCATTTTAGGGAAATTAAAAACAGAGCAGTTATTTTAGTAAAGTGATTAGATATCAGTGAAAGCACAGTTTTCAATAATATATTACATTTTTCTGTTACTGACCTTCATTTGTGTTTTTTACACCTGCAGGAGAGGGAGAAGCCTCATGAAGGCTCCAGGCCGGTCCGAGCCGTGTTTGTGTCCGACGGGAAGATCCTGAGTACCGGTTTCAGTCGCATGAGTGAAAGGCAGGTGGCGCTGTGGGATCCGGTGAGGCCAAAGAGCTCTCAGAGCCTCGTATTTAAAAATAAAACCCTCTTCACTCAACGTATAATTACAGAGATTTATGATCTTCATTGTCATCTGAAAACTGCTTGTTATAATTTAATATTTTTTACCACAAAAGAGAAGTATCCTGGTTTTGGTTAGCTGTGTACTACTGTAAAAAAAGAACAAGTTATTCCCTTGTGACATATTGATTTCGTGAATGACTGAACACAGAACATCCTGCTCCATCTTTTCTTTCTCAACGGAATAAAATGAAAACACACTTTGGACACATACTCTACTTAAATGAAACACTAAATGGAAAAATATGGTTTAAGATTAGATATTACTTGGAAATCTTGACAGCTGAACTGTTTGCTAGTAGGGTGGGAGTCATTTTTTATATTTACAACACTACTAAAGAAATCCTTGGCTTACTTGTAATCTGATGGTGCAGACTTTGTTTTGTTGTTTTTCCAGTTACATGATTACTTTGGATTTGAATACATTAATATTTTCATGTGTTTCTCATTTTTGCAGAAGAACTTTGGCGAGCCGCTGACCCTGCAGGAGCTGGACACCAGCAGTGGTGTACTCCTGCCATTTTTTGACCCAGACACTGGTGTCGTCTACCTCTGTGGAAAGGTTTGATTTGAGATTGTAATGATAGTTAATCCTACTTATCCGCATGGAAACAAACATCTCATTCTTTCTCATGTGCTCATCACAGGGAGACAGCAGCATCCGTTACTTTGAGGTGACAGATGAAGCTCCGTATGTTCACTACCTGTCCATGTACAGCAGCAAGGAGAGCCAGAAGGGGATGGGATACATGCCTAAAAGGGGCTTGGAGGTCAATAAATGTGAAATTGCCAGGTAATCCATTTTCATCATTTCCTCTGGCGCCACCATCAGGTTTGCATTTGTCATTTTTGGAGAAACATCTCAAAGCGTGTCAATATCAGTTAGTTCTTAATTACATGCCCCATTCATGATGGATTTTGATGATTATTTGTGAAATTCTCCCTTTTGTAAGAGGAAAAATTGAAATAGTGACATAGCATGATAGCATCACTTACAATTTAGCAAGTGACAGCATTTACCCCGAACACTGTTGTGACATTAAAACAGCTGGAATAGCAGAGCTGTAGATTATTTGTCCTGCTCATATCTCATTAATATCCCTTCGGTTCCTTCAGAATAACAAATATTCCTTCTTTCAGGTTCTACAAACTTCATGAGAGAAAATGTGAGCCCATAGTCATGACAGTGCCACGCAAGGTGAGATTAGAAACATTAAGCTGCTGTGTTGAATATACCTGAGATTTCCTGAAATGACTTTTGACACCCCTGCTGGTGCAGTCGGATCTGTTCCAGGAAGATCTGTACCCAGACACCATTGGTCCAGAGCCTTCGGCTGAGGCTGATGAGTGGTTTGATGGAAAAGATGCTCCACCTAACCTGATATCCCTAAAGGATGGGTTTGTAGCAACCACCAAAGCCAAGGAGTTCAAAGTTCACAAGAGTCTCCTGAAGACCACGACCGCTTCTGGCAGTAGTCAGCAGGACAACAGTGGGGTGAGTATTTATTTATTTATTTATTCATTTATTTGTTTAATTTTGTTTTTTGTATTATGTTGTTTTATTTGATCTGATATTGTTTATTTAATTTCAATCTAATTGAATTTAATTATATTATTTGTTTCATAATATTTTTTTTCTGTTTTTTTAATTATATTTAGTTTATTTGGATCTTCTATAATCAAATTTAATTTAGTTAATCTTGTTTCTTTTTATTTTTAACTGTTTTTTTATGTATTCTTTATTTAAATTTTTCTTTATATTTGAATTAATTTGATTTCTTATTTTATGTCATTAATTTAATTTTGTATTTTATTTTATTTACTTTTCATTAATCTTTTTCCTTTTGATTCAATTCAATATATTTCCGTTTTACTAGCTTTATTTTATTAGTTTTGTCAAATTTTATTCTATTCTATTTTGAGTTATTTATTTCATGATAATTTATTATATTTTGCACTTTAATATATTTTGTTTTGTTTTATTTTAACATAACATATTTGATTTAATTGATTTTGTTTTTTATCTGTTAATTTGTTTTAAATCAAATCAAATTAAATTAAATTAAATTAGAGTTATTTTCTATAGCTGATTTATTTTGTTTTATTTGTTTTTATTTCTTTTTTATTTCATTTTGTTTATTTTATTCATTTTAATTTCTCTATTTTGTTTTATTTCATTTATTTTTCTAAATTTTATTTTAAATATTTCCCAATTTTGTTTTATTTTGTTTTTGTTTATTTTACTTGATGTCATGTTTTTTTTGGTTTTATTTTATTCATTTTGTTTTGAATTATTTTTTGTGTTAAATAATGCAAAATAAAATAAAAATGTTTTTATTTATTTTTTATTTATTTAAGTTGACCTCATTATATTTCAGTTTTCTTTTATTTATATCATTAATTTACTTTTCTTTTATTATGTTTCATTTGACTTTATTTCATTTATTTTTGTTTTATTTTATTTATTTTTCTTTGTATTTAAATTCAGTTTTCTGTTTTTTTTTATTCATCTTATTTTTTTTTTTTACTTTATTTTGTTCGCTCAAAAGTGTTTAAACTTGATCTGATCTCAATGCTCTTTGTCACAGGAGGTTCAGTCTTTGAAGAAGGAGGTGAAGGACCTCAAAGAAGCTCTAGAAGAGCTGGTCAAGCGTGTGAGCGAGCTGGAGAGCAAGCATTAAAAAGATGAAGACGGATCTGAATCACGGAAATAAATCATGATCCAGTGTTGACACAACTAAAAGTTCATTTTCAGTGGTAGTGAGACAAAGGGAGAAATGAAGACAGCAGATGTAATTAAACCTTTTTTATTAGTTCGAAGCTTGAGTTTATTTGGTCTTTGTGACCAACTTTTTAAAAAATGTCTTATTTTAATATATACGTAGTCTGAAATAAAGTCTTCAGTATTTTCCAAGAACTGCTTTGGACTCTCTTTTTCTTAACAAAACACATAAAATACATATTGGAATCTGACCAAATTAGATTTAAAAAAAAATTTTTTTTACTCATTGTGCAAAATAAGAAACAGACAAAAATATTTTTGTTTTTTCTTTTTTTTTTTTGTGGTGATTGCCACCTTGAGGCAAAGTGGCCCACTGTCCATGAGCAAGGTGCTCTAATTCAGGGATTCTCAACCTTTTTTATGATGGGGCCCAATTTTTGAGAAGGGTCTATCTGCGGCTCGCAAGACAGGGGCGTGTCGTAGTGTGGGCGTGTCGTAGTGTGACGTCACACTACGACACGCCCACTACATCGCTGGGAATCACGGTAAACCACGCGAGACAACCAAAAGCTAACAGGAAGTGAAGTTAAACAGCTAAACACTTTGAAAAATGGCGGACCGAATGCATACTTTGACTGTAAGTATCAACGTGTTTTTATTTTATACGTATGTATGTATGGTTTTAGCAAGTAAGATGTATTTATCGTAATATAACTGGAGAAACACAACGAGGCCAGCACGTTGGTGAGGAAACTCAAGGTTTCGGAGGGTTATTCATCTTACGTCGTTAAGCTAGTATCAGTCAATGTTGTAAAATAGCCAGCAGTACAACATTTTTCTCATTGTAGTCTTGGGTTGCAATTTAAAATCAATAGTATAACGGCAATTTCGATTAATATTACCAGCAGAACGGTGACATGACCTGGCCATATTAGTTAATAGACAGGTCGTCTGCAAAGGTTTATGATGTATGATGTACCATTGGTTTATAGTTATTCATATTTGCAGTCAAACTCGTACTTCCTACTACTGTCGCAATGAATACGATTTTCTGAATAAATGAATGCACAAACTTTGTTTCCTATGTATAAAGAAGTTAGCAACACAGTGCAGGATAGAGGATTGTGGCGTCAACAAGTCTTTTCCATGTCATGTATTTGTTCTGTCCAGCCACTGAACCAGGTGATTCCAATCAGCTCGATTTAATTCATTATGCTGATTGGAGTCACCTGGTTCAGTAGCTGGACAGAGCAAACGCATGCCATTCCCACCTTTGCAGTACAAACAAACAATTTGTATTTTTCTCCTGAGAGTTTAGCTATGTGCCTCTAACATGTTTCTTGTCAGAGTAACAACAATTATCTGACCATAGTTAGTTGGAATTGTGCACAAATGTATGCTTATGTTTTCTTTCAGCTTCATCCTACCATTGTCAAAAATGGAAATTATCCTCAAGTGGTTTCTGCGGGCCAAAAATATATGTGTGTAATCTGTTTGAAAAATGGAGACAATGCATATATTGTTGCCCACATGCAGACCCACGACAGGGCAGCAGTTCACCATGGAGGTATGTTTTAATTCCTTGCAGGTGTTGTGCAATTCTAAATTTATTTATCTCAGGTCACAATTTTTTTTTTTACCAATGGCTGCATATTGAATGTGTATAATAATCTGGTGCATGAATTTTTTGTAAATGCAATTTATATTTTTTGCAGGCTATAGATTTTTTAAGTGCCTGCGTGGTTGTTCGAAAACACCACACTATCATTGCTGCAATTGTGACCGTACAGTCACCAGTAAGCTCTTATTCATCAAGCATCTTAACACCTGCAGCAATGTGGCTACATTAGGTAATCTTTTAAGATATTTTTATGCATGCACCTTCTTTTCTCACAGTTTTGAGTTTAAATATGCTTGCTTTGTCTCTCCTCCTCTTTCTGCCACTGTCTCAACAGCAACGGGTGCCCATGCAGCCTCCTCTGACTGTCATGCCACTTGTCCCTCACCTGCCCCCACTGCCCTATATGCTGCCAGTGCTCTTGTAGCCTCCTCTGCCTCAGAAGCTTCCTTTTCCTCTCCTGCCAGCGCACTTGGAACATCCGCTCCCTCTCCTGCCAGTGCACTCGGAGCATCCGCTCCCTCTCCTGCCAGCGCACTCGGAGCATCCGCTCCCTCTCCTGCCAGCGCACTCGGAGCATCCGCTCCCTCTCCTGCCAGCGCACTCGGAGCATCCGCTCCCTCTCCTGCCAGCGCACTCGGAGCATCCGCTCCCTCTCCTGCCAGCGCACTCGGAGCATCCGCTCCCTCTCCTGCCAGCGCACTCGGAGCATCCGCTCCCTCTCCTGCCAGCGCACCTGGAGCATCCGCTCCCTCTCCTGCCAGCACACTCGGAGCATCCGCTCCCTCTCCTGCCAGCGCACTCGGAGCATCCGCTCCCTCTCCTGCCAGCGCACTCGGAGCATCCGCTCCCTCTCCTGCCAGCGCACTCGGAGCATCCGCTCCCTCTCCTGCCAGTGCACTTGGAGCTTCCTCTCGTTCCTATAATTATCCAACAACTTCCACTCTTCCCAGCAGAATTGAGTTTGTGAAATCAAGGCCAAAGAAAACCACTTGCACCTTTTGTAATTTGGTTGTTAACAAAAAAAACATAAAAGTACATATCCAAAGACGCCACACCTCAGCAATCACGGACATAACATCAAGTCACCACCTGCCATCACAATGCATAGACAAAAGGAATGGTATATTTGCTGTCAAAAGAACATTTTCCGGGCCACTTACACCAATTCATGTTCAGAATTGCACCTGGGGAGAGAAACATCTAATGTTGTGTGAGGTAGAGCAATGTAGACGAGCAGGGGAGTTTGCCAGAAGAAGTGGCCTGATGGGATTTCTGTGCATGCATCAGAAATCAATTTCTTTTTGTCCCATTTCTTCAGGAACACATGTAACCCTTAAAGAAGAGGTTCTGAAGGACATGGTTGATAAAAGGTGGATCTCTGAGAACACCAAGCGTGTTTGTCTGTCTCAACAAACAGCTGCTGAGTCTGAGGGATGCCCTCTGAGTGAAGAGATCACTCTTGAAGAAGGATCATCTAAACTGTTTGTGTCTGTGAAGGACAAGGAAACGTCATACTACTCAAGGCTAGGCAGAGTAGTGGTGTATTTTGACCGAAAAAAAAATACTTGGCACTGCCCTTGTTCAAAGCAGAAGAACAGCTGTCTGCACAAATCTATTGCAAAATGGCATTTGAATCAAACGCATCCACAGCTTTTTCAAAAAGTGAGGTCCACTGATTCAGATGTGTTTGAAGTTTTTGACAAAGATGGACAAGATGGGCAGACCACGGGGATTGATGCCACATCTATATATCCACCAGAAGGAAATGGTCTGACGACGATGATTGATTATTTGATGAAGAACAAACGATTACCAGCTGTCCTCCCAAAAGAAGTCAGTTCTCTATCAACTTTAAATGCATTGCCACAGCACCTAATTCCTCAAGAGGCCTTTTGTGCGTTGTGTCCAGGAAAGGCCCCCTTTCTGAACCAATCTTGGTATCACAGAAGGCCAAGATTGTCATGTTCACGGGTGTAGCAGGTCTGTATTTTGAAGAAATGTATAATATCTGCAAATTCCAGTCTAATCAAAGATTTAATTTCAGGAGGATGTTTCATGGATCTAGGGAAATGGCTGAATATCAGATTAATATATTTTTTGCCCTTACAAAGTATTTTTTTCTGGTATTGTAGATGTATCTACATATTGCAAGAGGTGCGGGAAATGTGGAACGTTCTATCGCTACCAAGAATGGACTGAGGGGCTGCACAACTTTGATGACCACGTAATTCTGGCATTGCATCTTTGCCTTTTCCTGAGACAGTCTGTGCAGGTATTCTTCATTTATTATGTTTTAATTCCTTAAATCAACTGAATACTTCTGTACATGTTTTTTGCTATATTAAGCCATTTGTCCTAAAATGCAAAAGGATCCACCACTGAGTTATTGCAGTCAATCATATTGAAATTTCTCCTATGTTATTGTCTAAATATGATTGTCTAACATTTCCCTAGAATCACACTGCAGTTGGGAGGGCTATTGATATTCTCGAGCAAACAAACGACACAAAATTTCCGAACCATGACTCCATTGTGCATGCATATATGCACTTTGAGGCTCTTACAGCACATGGTTATGGTTATTCTTGTGTGAACTGTGGGATCCATCCACCCGTCGTAATTATGGACTTGCATAAGAAGGGAGTTTTCAGTATGCCAGGTAAGTTTTATTTATTGACATTTACAATGTAATAACACAACACTGATTTCATGGAACAGGTCTAACCACCTGTCTTGCAGTGAGCGACCTTGAAGTTCCCCCGTCTGATTATGACGGACATGTGGATGCTGAGGAATTCTGGCACTCTATTGAGAGAGAGATTGTTTGCAGAGGGTTTCTAAAAAGTAAGTTGTAGCCCTTAATGGGTGTATGACGTGAGTATTCCACATAAGAAATGTTCAGAGATTTTTCAGTGTATTGTCTCTTGGAATAATGCATGTGTGCATTTGTGCTTTTGTCAAATGTTTCTAACATAAAATCTGTCGTTTCCCCATGAAGGTAATCAAGCCAATCCCTTTAAAGTCTCTCCTTCATTTGAGAAATGGGCGCCATGGATTGGGCCTCACACGAGAGCTGACAAAGTCCTCCTGAATACAGAGTATGCAAAAGTTGCACCAAAAACCTCACTAGCAGAAAAAGTGGATGTTGAGATATCGGAGGAGCATCTGTCAACTGAATTAATGAACTTGAAGGTGAACTTGAATATTTTATTTGCATGTAATACCTATACAGACATTGTCAAGTCATTTAGATTATTTGAAAGGGGAAAAAACATAGTTTTCCATCATAGCTTTTTGTGTCTGTGTTTACATAGGTTGATACTTTGAGGAGGCTTGTTCGCGAGTGTGGCATGGACTCCAAGGGATCTAAAATGGACCTTCTCCTGCGTTTGAGGGACGGGATGAAAACCAGGAGCACCTACGACAAAGTCTTTCAAACAGTTTGGGGAGCATCAGGTAATACATTTTATGTACATACTATTGCATCCTATGCTGTGATAAATGACATTATATTCTTTGTACTTTATGATACATGTCATTGTCCTTATTTTCCATTCAAAGGTGGCTGGGCAGTAATCATGTGTCCTTGTGGCATCGTAAACTCTGTAAAATTTAATATAAGAGCTGAAAGCCCAAGGGACTACACAGACATGTTGCTGTCCTTTAAACATTTTCCCAACATCGTCGTATATGATTTTGCACGAGGATTGGTGACCCACACCAACCTCCGTGAGCCAGAGAGACTGCCCTTCAGCCCACATGAAGGAAAAGTGGCGACGGCTACACCTGAGAACATTTCATGTGCCAAGAGTGGGAAACTACGGATCAGTTTGCCATGGCTGAAAGTGAAGAAATGCCCACCAGATCTTAATGGCCATCCTGAAACCGGCTGTGCAGACCATTATGCACTATATGACACTTTTCATCAATTCAACGCAAAACATGAGAAGGAATCCCTGAGACGCATCGGACTCGTGCCAGAACTATCTGGGTGGCTCAATTCCCAGAGAGCGGAGCAGTTGTTCTCTGGAATGCGTAAAAACAACTACTTTATGAACTCCCTTTCCCCATCAAGCCATATATTCCTGATGCGCAACATCTTACACCACCGTAATGAGAGACTTAATCAGCAGGCCATTGACGGATTGAAGAAACTTTTCAACAGAGATGTCATCCTTGACTCAAATGGGAAAGCCATTCTCGGTATTGCCTTTTTTTTCTTATAAAAAATATAAATAGATAAGGGTGTGTGTGGTAATTTATGGGAATTTTTGTCTTTGCAGCCTCCGTGTCACTCCCCTCCAGTGTCTCTGCAGATACTGGTTCCTCTGCTACGGCAACTGCTATGTCAGGAAATTCAAAGTCACAAGGGGCACAGGAATGCCAAGGTTTTTTTGTGTTTAGTTTTTCTTTTAGTTTTTTTTTTTTTTTTTTTTACACGTTTGAATTTTGTTTAATGTTTTTTTGTGTGCTTTCTCAAATTATTTCAGTGAGTGATGAACACCAACTTGTCGAAAACTGTGAGGACAGACTTGGCTGTGGGTGGTATTGTGAGGCTGCAACACAGACATGCAACCTCAGACCATGTCGGTCCTCCTGGACATTGGGAGACCATCCAGAGCAACAACAGCTGGTATGTTAATCAGAAAAAACTGTGTATCAAAGGTATCTGATTACAGGAACAATATAGCTTCCTGGGGGGGCGGGCAGCTCATCTTTTTTTTAGAATAAAAAAAAATGATCACCAAAGCTGCTGAAACTGGTAATGGGCTCTATGCACGACTCCACTACTTCCTGAAGTTAAGGTAGCTCCTTTGTTTCCTGTCTTTCGTTACTGGACGAACTGATTATTCCAGGTGTGTCTGATTTCAGTTATTGGCCAGGCACACCTGGGTTAATCAGTTGGTCCAGTAATGAGAGACAGGAAACAAAGGAGCTACCTTAACTTCAGGAAGTAGTGGAGTCGTGCATAGAGCCCATTACATATGCCATCCAAATGTTACTAAAGCTACCATGAGGATGTAAGTAATTTATACCAACAAAAAAAAAAAAAGACTATTTGTCATCTTGACATGTAAAATTAGCACAAAATATACCCTTGTGGTTATTCTGTTTTTCTTGCCTGCATAAAATTTATAACCATATTTTTGTCTGTCACAGCTGGAATACATTCTACATGATAAACATCCAAAAAATGAAATTATAGTCAAAGATGGCAACACTTGCCTCACAAGGGAGAATTTCCAGACACTGGGGCTTCGCAAGGACATGGATTCTGAGGTGCGCAAGTTCAAGTTTCCAGAAATCTAGCTGAATAAGAGACTTGGGATCCTTGGACAATTTGGGTGTCATTTCAATGTGCCCACTCTTAGAGGTTGCATGTTGTTATTTCTGTAAATATTATTCTTGATATTTTAAAATGCTAAACTTACTGTAAATATATTCACAGATGGGAAATGCCTGTCTGCGCCTTGTGCAGGAGATCCTGCAGATACAGGTACAGTATTGAAATGGATAAAGCAAGGTGATAATTATTGGTAGTTTTAGTGGAGTCATTCTATGTACATCTATCATTGAGCCTATTCACTGTTTGACAATTCTGTATTTTGAATGACATATTTCTTGTTTTTCTTTTTCAGGGGAAATCAGTTCATGTTGTTGACCTCTATATACCCCCAACATGGTTGCCACCTACTAGTTGCAACCCTTCTGACTGCTTGCCTGTAAGTACATTTTGTCATGTGTAAGAAGATAAAGAAATGTACTTGTATTTTTTTCTTTTATTATTCTTTTAGGTAAACTCACTCTACATGGATGCCATTGTCATTCCTCTTTGGGTCCCTGGGCATTTCTTGTTGTGTGTAAGTTCACTTTGTGTGTTTTATGCTTATGTGAGAAGTTCATTGTAAAATAGTCAACAACTGTTCTCCATGGACTCACTCTCAGCCATCTTTTTTTGCTCAATAGCACATTAGTGTTGTCCTCTTCTATGGGATTTCAATATTACTGGGATGCACTACATAATGTAAAGTACGGTGAATTGATGTCATTTTATTGTCTTCTTTTAGTTCTAACCTTCACTCTGCTTATGCTTTTATACCAGTAAAGTATTGGGGTCAATACTAGAGTGTGATCCTATCTTTAACCTCCCTGTAATTCCTCTGTTCACCAGGTTATGAAGCCAATGCAGAAAGAAATTCTGTTCATTGACTCTCAGTATCACTTGAGAAAGCAGGGCTTTGGACACGACGGTTATCACACTTGCTTAAGGCAAAAAATATGCAGTGTATTTTTTAGTCAAAGACGTTCCCTTGACTAAGGTCTGTGATTTTACAACTGAAATTTATTTACATTTATCTTATAATAATTACTGCCAATAAGTTCTGCTTTTAGTTTAGTTTATTATGGATCCCCATTAGTCTTCATCAGTGACCCCAGTCTTTCTGGGGTCCAGATCAACATAAAATCTGAACATACAATCAACAAAAATGCAGATTAACTAAATTAAATTTACCTTCAGCTGTAAAATCTCAGGAAAATTGTTGTGCATGTTTACTACTTTTTTTTTTAAAAATTATTTTTAAAGGCAGTCACGTGGGCTCTGACTTGCCAAGTTTGGTTAGCTTGATGATGGCAGTCACGTTCTCCTGACTTGCCAAGTTTGGTTAGCTTGATGATGGCAGTCACGTTCTCCTGACTTGCCAGAGTTTGGATGTATGTGTGTGTGTGTGTGTGTGTGTGTAATTTTTTTTTTTTTTTTTTTAAACAGTAATCTTGCAAAGCAGCTAGTTCCAGGTCCGTGGATTGAAAAAACAGGGAAAGACATGGAGGTAAATGTCAAAGATTGATTTTCTACACATTAAATATTACATTATTTCATGGGAATCAATTATCACTTGGTCATTGTTTCTTTATCACCAGTAAGTGGGCGGCCTGCATTGTTTAGTGTAACTTTATTTGCTGAGTGATAGTGAGGTGCTTAAATACATATTTGTTGTAATTCCCTATTATCTGAACTGTCCATATTACTACAGTATACATGACCTGACCAGTCACACAAAGCAGTAGCATCTGTCAATATATTGTATTTTATATAATGTAACTTCTTTTTTTTTTTTTTATTGCATGTTTCAGGGACTTCCCCAACAGACACACGCCAATGACTGTGGCATTTTTATGATCATGGTAAGATTACAATCACATAAGCTTAAAATTTGATGATTAAATCATCATTACTGTAACAAGAATGTTTCTGTTCCAGTACACTTGGTACCTAACCCTTGCAGCACCATTTGACTTCACTGTTGTAAGTTGGACACATTTCCTTATTGTCTAACAGATAAATATGTCAAAGGGTAAATTACTGTTTAAACATGACTGTTAAGATCATTAAGGCCATATTGCAACATTGAAATCAACTTGTGCATAAAGTTAATTGTTGTGTGGATGTGCTCTTCCTTTGAGGATGACATGCCAGCTCTGCGTAGATGGTGGTGTGTATTGCTGGTGGAAAACCTACACCTGGAAGGGTATGATTTGAATCCATTACCCTTTGTTAGTTGAATTGAACAAATCTTTATTGTTCACCAGCATGGAAAATTGTCTTCAGCTCACCAGACAGAACTACAATACAGACACTAAAAGATGATAAAAGCAACAATTGAGAACATTAATGCAAATAAAAGGGGTCCAGTAAATGCATAAATATATAGAGCACTTCAGGCCATGTGCGTGGATGTTTACTTCGTTCAATTTAAGAGTGAGGGCATATTTTTTTTTTTTTTTTTTTTAAAGTTCTTTGAAAAGAAGCTCTAGCCAGGGAATCCTGTAGTACCTCACAGACTATAGAGGCTCTAACTGACTGGACAAAGATGCCCACTACTACAATAGGTTTTATGCACAGCTCTAGTATTTCCTCAATTTAACACCTCAGCAAATGGTCAGACACCTGGATTAACTAATTCAACCATTTATGAAAGACGGGAAACAAAGGTGCAGTATTAAGTTCCAGAAGTACTGGAGCTGTGGATAAAGCCAAATCTCTTTGCCTTCTTCCTTGTCCTGTCATAATTGATGTGAGCCGGAGGTTTCAGGGATTTCTCCTTTTAACATTTTCACTGTTTTCAACTTTGTGTTTCACTTGAAACTCAAGTGTCAAAACCAAGCACATAGGGGAATGGTCTTTTGATTTGACAATTAAATGTATATTTTCAAAAACAAGGACTTTGAGACAATGACATCTTTTTATGCTCATTTGAAAGCCTGTGTTTTGAATATTGTAAAAGCATTGTTGGGCAGTTTATGGGCACACATTTTTTTACACTGGCCTGTGAGAATTGTGTTCTGTTTCTCTCTGAAAGTGTCGTCCTCCCAGTTTTGACTTGTTTTACTTTTTTTTTCTTCAGACATGGAAGGCCATTTGCTCATTTCACAGAAGAGGGAAGAGACAAGGTCAAAGGACTTCTTTTGCCAATATTCAGAGTGAAGAGGAAGAGGGAGCCTAATGAGACTAATGTAATTGGGGGGGGGGGGGGGCGCGCGCATCATAATCATTACTGGGGATATTCATGGTGGCCATTAACTAACCTAAGGGCCAAACTCTGGCTTCCTTTGTCAGCAGGAACCTTGGACAATGGCAGACCACTGCTACGCCAAAAATCCGCGAATTGACCATCAAACAGAGTTGGTAAGGGACTGACCTCATTGTAGATTATATACAGAATGCATACATGATTATAATAATTATTTCCATGCTAATGTTGTTTAGAATGTGCAGATAATTCTGAGCTGCTGGAGTTTGGTGAGAACCAAATGATGAACGCACAGTTTTTAGGATTCTGTGAAATGTTTTCAAATTTCAGGAAGCGGTAAAAGAAGCAGAGAGCGTGCGCAAACGTCAGTCTGCTGAACTGATCGAGTGGATGAAGGGGAGCGCTTCAATAAGGGAACACCTTGAGGTAAGTACAGTTGTAATTTTAATTATTCAAACCCTCCCATTGAAGTAAAAAAAAAATTTCTGCCTGTTCAATAAGTTCAAATTGACAAGTTGTGTCACACATAATGAAATTAATATTTCTATTCTCAATACTAACATGGCCTCGGAGCACCACCTTACTTATTTGATATGTAATGCAAACAAGGAAAACCATTAGTCTTAAAAGTGATCAGTCTCAGGACGCTTTCATGAGTTCTGGCTTGAATTGACCTTCATGAATGATGCATCAGAAAACCACAAACAATGACTAGTTAAGATGAAATGGAGTTTTTATTCACTATTTAGCCTTGTCTTTAATTGGAGGGTATAAATACTTTTAGGGGTATATATCAGCATGAGAAGATAATCACCATAGAAGTATTTACTAGGGGTGTAAATCGCTGGTTTAATCACGGTACAATATTATGTTTAGGATCCACCTGTTGATATAAAGCAGTATTACAAGTAATAAACAAGGTTGTTTCTTAACATAGTGTTAAGCCTTGCAGTGCAAAACCATGAACATGGATTTTAAAATGCTGTCGGGACTTTAAAAAAAATCAATTTTTCTATTTAAAAGTTGGTTTCATATCGATTTTTGATCGATACATGATTTTTGGATCAGTTTACGATCAATACATCATTCTATATCGATATAGATTGTATTGTTATACCCCTTGTATTTACTTTTCAAATTGATAGTTTTTGGAAAATTTAATTAAATTTGAGTCATCCTCTCAATATGGACCATCACCATCCTCTAAATTATTGTTTTCAGGCTATCATAACTGGGGATTCAGCGTCACCTTGGCAAGCCAGGAAGGAGAGGCCAACCCTGTACTTTGAAGATGAGCAGCTTGATGAGGTTGTCTCATTCTTGTTTAACATCATTGATGAGACCCCAAGAGCCACACCTCAAGAAGACTGGGTTGACTACATTATGAATGTGCTTTTACCAGAAGTATGACATTTTTTTGGCTTGCATTAAATAAATATTGGCACTGTATGATTTTTTTTTTTTTTGACATAATGGCTTTTCATATCACATCTCACACCTGTAGCTGAAGGAACATTATAAATAGAACAATATAGATGTGTAATGTTAAATTTCTTTAGAGCATTCAGACCCACAGTCTGTGACCCAGGCTCTGAGTGTTAAATCTTACAGAGCCTCTTATAAGATTTTACACAAGAAATATCAAACTGGACACACCATAATTTAAGGCTACATTTGGTTCAGTGACTTTTTTCCCTGAATTTCACAAATGTTGATCATCATAGGTGACCGTTCACACCCTGGCTGAAAAATTAAACATACCAGTGCAAGAGGCTGTTGCCAAGTTCAAAATGGGGCCACAGTATGAAAAACCATGGTAAGATTGTGTCATAAGTTTGGTGATACACATTTCAATGTATACTGCAACATCTAATTGAAAACTTTTTTTCTTTTTCTTTTTTCTCTTTTTTTTTTTCTCTTTACAGTGAACTGAAAATGATGGCAGCAAACTTGGAGAGGCACATGTCTGAGGAGGCTGCTGCGAAGATGCAAGTTTTCCGAAGGGATATGGAAAGGGCCCTCTCCTCTGAGGCAATTCTGAATCGGCTGTAATCCTGTTTTTTT
>JALJCO010010444.1:0-68612 GCA_023101725.1 Atherinomorus stipes
GTAGAAAAGTCCGTTATTCAGACAGAACTCCAGGTCCCAGCATCCTTTGCAGCGTCATGTGACTGCCGTACAGCGTGCTGCTGCTGCTATTTTTAGACCACCTCTTCATAGCAGCGAGTCGGCAGGAGCTAGCAAGCTAACAGCGTTCATTCCTGGTTTGTTGAGACTGGTGTGCGTCAGATAGCTGTAAGTCATTGCTGGTTCCTTTAGTATCGTGCATATTTATCTTTTATTGTTTATAATATGTTCGGGTCCTAGTTGTTGGTTGAGTGAACTAAGTTACCGTAGATATTGTTATGAGCCATGTGCTTACTAACAGCTGTCTGTACTGATATGTAGCTGCATTTCCATTATGTGGAAGAAGGCCTTGAACATGTACTAGCTGTGGTTCAGTGTAATTTCGCATATTTCCATTATGTGGAAGAAGGCCTTGAACATGTACTAGCTGTGGTTAAGTGTAATTTTTTATATTGTTCATATGTTTCATGTTAATTAATGACAAGGAAAGCCCTCATTGCTTGTCCTAGAGTGCCATCTAGTGGCGGTTTGAGGTGGCATTTGTCACCGTTTCACTACAGTTTATTTGGATGACGGGCTCTGATTTGATTGTGACTGTTTATATTGATTTAGTTCAATATGTTAATTTATGTTTATGCTTCTTTATTGTCTCTTCATTCTGTAGAAACCACACCGTAACCTCTTCACACCGCTGTGTATGGTGAATAAACCACAATCTAACTCAATCTCTGGATCTGCGTCTCCTTCTAACAGAGGACACTGCAGTAGCACATCACACCAGTTTATTGACGTGCATCATTCTTTACAAAGTGGTCCTTCGAGCCGGATGTGCTTTACCTGCATCCCATGGCTACATCCAGAGATTATGACGACCCACAAAGTCCCCGTCCCAGTCGGATCCGTAGAATCCCAGGACATCTGGAGGACTATGAGTTATTTTATCCTGCACCTAGAGCAGCACCAGCGATCACCATACAGAACGATGTCCCTCCAGGACAGTTGGACTCCAGGTATGTGAGGGCACAGGACATTGAGGAGATTAGATGGTGGAGGATGGAGGACTGCATGATGAGTATTCAGCATCAGATGAGGGACCTTCAACTTACTGTCGCTGAATCACGTGAGCTAAATAAGCGTGTGCAGCACCTAGAACAGCGAACCCCTCCGGTGCAGCTAGAGGCTCCAAATATAGAGGTTTCAGCTAGATCCACAGCTGATATGCCTGATCCTGAACTCAGTGGCATGGAACAGATCCAGGATGATGGCAGCAGACCTGAGCAGGCACGAATGACCTCAGCGCCTCCTACCCTGATTTCTGATGGCACTGTCGCTCATCCGTGGCCACCAACCACACCCACCAGGTATAGACCAGTATCTGCTCCAAGGATCTCTATACTGCCTTCGGAGTATCTACTGAGACCAGTGCACCCAGCAGACCCTGTTCTTCCTCCTCCACATGAGACTGTTGCTCCACCGGAAGCCCAGGTGGTCATGCAGCCTGTACAACGGCAGTCACCTGTGTACAACTGGCCTGCTGCTCCTTGGCTGGGTGCTGTTGGGCTGCAGCCTCTCACCACACGAGCTGCTTCAGCGCATGGTTTCCAGCCGTGGGTCCCACCATCCCAGTCAGCGCTTCAGCGCCTCGGTTCGTGCCACCTCGGCCTGCACCAGCTCCATCTGTGCTTCAGCAGCCTCAGTTTGTGCAACCTCAGCCTGCACCAGCTCCATCTGCGCTTCAGCAGCCTCGGTTCATGCCACCTCGGCCTGCACCAGCTCCATCTGTGCTTCAGCAGCCTCAGTTTGTGCAACCTCAGCCTGCACCAGCTCCATCTGCGCTTCAGCAGCCTCAGTTCGTGCCACCTCAGCCTGCACCAGCTCCATCTGTGCTTCAGCAGCCTCAGTTCGTGCCACCTACTGCACATCTGCCAGGCTCTTCACCTGGCCACTTCTCGGTACCTAACCTTCCATGTGCAGATCCTAGTATGATGGAGATGATGATTGCCTCTTCGTATGGCATTCCCAAACCCAAGCTCACAGTTTTCAGTTCAGGGAAGGAGAGTGACTTCTCCCTACTTAAGAAAGGACTGGATAGCGTTCTTGGGCCACACAAGCATCTGTCAGAGGACTATAAATATCATATTTTATTAGACCATCTGAAGTTCCCAAGTGCATTCCAAGTCGCAAAGCGATATATCCATGATCCAACTCCTTATACCAGTGCCATGAGAGCCCTTGAGCAAAGATATGGACAGCCGAGACAGTTGGTACAAAGCGAAATTAGTGCCATCCTGCGTTCACCACCCATCAGGTTGGGTGATCCTCAAGCCTTTGAAGACTTCTCCCTATCGGTTGCAGGTTTAGTGGGCATGCTTACCACTATGGAAGGAGTAGCAGAGAGTGAGCTTCACTGTGGATCACATGTGGATAGGCTTCTCACTAAACTTCCACCAAGCTACAGAGATGGGTTTGCAGAGTTCTGTCTCAACCGAGGCATTATACGATCTGGTTCAAGCCGTACTTACACGCTCTTCGACCTGGCTGAGTGGCTGGAGCGCAAGTCCCAAGCCATACAGGTATCCAGACGGGCTACAGAGCTCTACCTTCCAGAGAAGCCATCCGCAGAACGAAAGAACAGTCGGCCTTCCGACACCAAATCTACCAGCAAGTCCACTTCCATTTATTATGGGCTCAATCCAACTACAGCGAAACAGCCAGCAGAGGCCAAGCCAGCTCCCAGACCTGCTGTGACGTCCAAGAAAAGGGAGCGATTTAAACCATACTGCCCTTTCTGTGAAGCCACGGAGCATTACCTAAGTGGCTGTAATGAGTTCGCTAAGCAAGACCTTACTGCTGTTATTGGTTGGATCAAGGCTAATAACAAATGCTGGCGATGTGGACGGAATCATTCTGCGGACACCTGCACTCTAAAGAAACCCTGCAAGACTTGTGGTGAACAACATCTCCTCTCATTGCATGATCTAGCCAAAGCAAAGGAGCAGAATCCCAGTATCCTCACCATGAGCGCTGCATCCAGTGTTATCTACATTGACCATCCCAGCCACTCAGGTAGTGATGCTTAAAGTGGTGAGAGTTCAGCTCCACAATGGAAAAAGAACAATGGACACTTTTGCAGTACTTGATGATGGGTCTGAAAGGACCATCATTCTTCCTGCAGCAGTTAAGTTCCTTGGCCTTACCAAAATGGACGAAACACTCGCGCTGCGAACCATCAGGCAAGATGTGTTACAGCTGCATGGAGGGAGTGTTTCCTTCGAGGTGTCAGCTAAAGCGGAGCCAAAGTTGAGACATCGAATCGTGAATGCCTTCACAGCAGAGCAGCTAGCACTAGCTGAACAATCTTGTCCAGTTGAGACTCTGAAGAAGAGATATGACCATCTCCGCGCACTGCCCCTTAAAAGCTTCAGTAGCGTGAAACCGATGATCCTGATCGGATCAGACAATCCGCACCTCATTACCCCCATTTCTCCTGTGCTTCGGGGACCAGTAAAAGGGCCAGTGGCTGTTTGCACTGAGCTGGGGTGGGCATTACAAGGGCCTGCCAGCAGTTTACCCCAGCAGGCAGAGGAGAAGATGTGCTTACATTCATCCTTCATCACTCAGAGTCCAGAGCTCTACAAGAATGTGGAAAAACTGTGGCAGCTGGATGTTCTTCCCTTCAAGAGCGAGAGAGAGGTTACACGCTCTAAAGAAGACCAACAGGCCATAGACATGCTGGACTCTAAGACATCGCGCGTGGCAGTGGCTGGGGTGGAGCGATATGCCACTCCCTTACTGCGACGTGGACAGTTCCCCCATTTGCAGGCCTCTCCAGATGCAGTCATGGCTCTCCTGAGATCCAGTGAGCGGAGATTGCGGAAGGACCCCAGCAGAGCTCAGACCCATAATCAGGAGATCCAGAAGTTGGAAAGGGCCGGCTATGTGGTGAAACTAACCCCTGAAGAGGTGAGCAAGTCTCCTGAATCCTGGTACCTCCCACATCATATTGTGTTCCATAACAATAAAGCTCGCCTGGTCTTCAACTGTTCCTTCGAACACCAGAACATAGTCCTGAATCGTCTCCTGCTGCCAGGCCCTACACTGAGCCCTACTCTGTTAGGCGTGTTGCTTCGGTTCCGACAGGAGGCAGTGGCCATCAGTGGAGATATAAAGGCTATGTTTCATCAGGTGCGCCTTTTGCCTGCAGACCGACCCTTACTCCGCTTCCTTTGGAGAGATGGGGAATGTGAACGCACACCTGATGTCTACGAATGGCACGTTCTACCATTTGGGACAACATGCAGTCCCTGCTGTGCTACTTATGCCTTACAGCGACACGTTCGAGACCATCGCGAGGGGAATGAAGACGTGTATGAGTCTGTCCACACTGCCTTTTATGTGGACAATTGCCTCCAGTCGCTCCCTTCTCCACAACAAGCAAAGCAACTCATTGACAACATGAGAAAGCTACTATCGGCTGGAGGATTTGAGATAAGGCAATGGGCTTGTAACATCCCAGAGGTGCTCTCTGATCTGCCCACCAGTGCTCGATCAGACAGTTGTGAGCTCTGGCTGACCTTGAACCATGCTGACCCACAGGAGTCAACGCTTGGCCTACGCTGGCATTGCACCACGGATACACTAGGCTACAAGCACCGCCCCGTTTCATACACAGAACCAACCCTCCGCAATGTGTACCGAGTACTCGCGAGCCAGTATGACCCTTTGGGTTATATTATTCCCTTTACCACCAGAGCGAAGATCCTTGTGCAAGCGATGTGGCAGAAAGAGAGAGGATGGGATGATCCGCTTACGGGAGAGCTACTTGCTGCATGGACGGAGTGGGAAAGGGAGCTTTCTCACCTGCAAGAAATAGCTTTACCAAGGTGTTACATGCCATCGACTGTTGATGTACCAGACCCTGTCTTTGAGGTACATGTGTTCTGTGATGCCTCAAAAAGGGCATATGGGTCTGTGGCATATTTGAGAATCACTGATAGCCATGGGCACATCCACACCTCCTTCCTGATGGCCCGATCCCGAGTAGCCCCTCGGAAACAGTTGTCTATGCCTAGACTGGAGCTTAGTGCGGCCCTGACCGGAGCACAGCTAGGCAAGATTCTGCGCAGGGAACTGCAATTGCCACTGCAGGACCCTATCTTCTGGACTGATTCTACGACAGTGTTGACGTGGTTGCAGTCCGAATCCTGTCGTTACAAAGTGTTCGTTGGGACCCGGATAACCGAGATCCAAGAGCTCACAGGGTCCCAGAAGTGGCGATATGTTCCTTCATCAGAAAACCCAGCTGATGACATTACAAGGGGGAAACCGCTTTCTGCTTTAACCTCCACCAGTCACTGGGCTCAAGGCCCCTCAGTGATGAGTGTGCTGTTTAATCCAAAACTGTGACCTAATCTAAAAACTGGTTATCACCACCCACTCATTTTGCAGCCGTGACTGAATGAGACTTCGATTAAATGCTTGATATCTTCTAATTGAAGGAATCTGTTGAGCCTCATTAAATCTCTAATGATCCCATTCAGTTCAAATTAAGAATCCAATATAACCGTCAAAAACAGATGTTTATCTGCATGATACTGATTAAAGAAAGTGGAAAATTAACTGATAATTTGTTCCCAAAATCTGCACAACTTGGAACTATTATGAGAATAATATTTGCACACAACACCTTGTTTTATTATTGACTGTTATATTTATTTGGCAATAAGTAATGCTGTCAGTGCATTCCCATCTGCCCATAATGCATCCGTTTGCCACTTCTCGTCAACCCCCATGAAGTAGTTGGTGCTGTCTTTCAGCTGATGTGTCACCATCCTGAACATGCTGTGACACAACACTGAAGTTAGCCACTGATTCTACATTTAAAGGGACATTGTGTAACAATTGTATATCGCGAGCAGCTCCCTCGTACTTTTCATGCTGCGTTCGTGTGAAACCGGGCAGACGGACGACAGCCGCTGCATGTAACGGCATAAACAAACCTCTATGTGAAGATGTGATCCGTCAGTTACAGTGACTTCAGTCCACATCTGATATATTGTCATGGTGATGTCGTATTGTTTTCCCTGACCCATGTTTTACCGTCTTTCTTTCGGCTTCTGTGATTAAAATGACATCTGGTTTGTTACCGACGGCCGTCTGCCCGACTGTACATGAACGCAGCATCAGTTTAACACTCGGTTCCCTCCTCTGCACTTTTCAAAGGCATTACCTCGATCTGAGCTGAAAACTCCGGTGTGTCCAGTGAGTTTCTGTGGTTTCCTACTGTTACGCTTGTACCGAATGTAAAAAAAACATGGCGACACGACATGGTAGCCACCACCGAGCCGACCCGTTCGATGTAGATATGAATGACACGAACGCAGGGGCGCCGATTTACATTTCTACCGGTGGGTGCTCTGAGTGAAGGTCATACAAGACGACAAGATATATTCAGCTAAATTAATATCCTATTATTAGTGGAATTTTTGGCTTATTATTTTGTAAAATGAATTAATGAACTCACCACAAAATTAACAAATACAACATCCATTTAAAATGAGTCAACAGCGGAATCCTTCACAAATGTGACACCAAGCAATAAATGCGCTTGCAAGTGAAACAGAAAGCAAAATTCGTAGCCAGTGCAACACAATCTTAACTCACAACAATTTAATCAGCAACCTAATAGCAGCCTATAGTTTTTTTTTTTCACACATCAGTCTTGTTTGTTCTTTGAAACGTACGACTGCTTTTATCTGCAGCTTGATGAAGACATTGGCGATTATATCCAGGACCATGCCATATTAAAAGCTCGTAGGCTACTATTTTCTCATTAAACGAGGCTGATTTGAGACTGTAGGCTGCTTGGTGGTTTGACTCAATGAAGAACCGAAGCCACTAAAAACACTTTATCCTCATTTAGCAAGTTTAAGATATAATTAAAGCCTTCTGGCTGAATCAAATAAGGTCTGTGTGCGCCACGTTCTGGCTGCGCTGTTTTCATCCTGACACCGGTCTCCATGCTGCGTTCACGTGCAAATGCGATGTCTGACAGAAGAAAGTTCTAGTGCTGCTGGCTACTAGAACTGCGGTAATCCAGCTTCAATTAAGAAATTTCTGACGTTGTCCATGTAAAAAGATTTTATTCTGATCATTTTGAAGGCATGACGTTAATAATATAGCTGAGGAAGTCTGACTGAGTCAATGTAGGGAAACACTGCAATAGTTGCTTGATGAGATCGACTTTGCCATCAATCCCATGTAGGTGCTCTGTATTTTCCGTGGGTGCTCGGGCCCCGAAGCACCCACGGAATCGGAGCCTATGCACGAAATTCAGAGCTTAGAGGAGCACTTCAGTTTGTTGATGGGAGTAATTACTGATTCATGGAAAAACACTTTTGAACCAAATAATCATTTTTTGTGAATAAATAACAGGAGAACTTACACAATATCCCTTTAAAGACATACTACAGAACTTTTTGCAATTTTCTGTGACGTGGCCTCCATCGATGGCTAAACTGCCATGCATTTTGCATCGTGCCTGTATTGTGAGCTCACTCCAGCCAGCAAAAGACAGTCTTGCCTTATCTCTTGCTCTGTCCCTTCCTCTGATAATGTTTTCTTGCGTTTCTTTGACGAATCTGCCATGATGCAGGTTCAAAACACCCGGTGTGTTTATATCCGCTTGCTAGCATATGAGACAGTGCACAATCAATAGTCGGCTGCAACATCACGCCGGGCCAGGATGGACATAGAGCGGTTTCTCAGCCTCGGGATGCCGCTGGGAAGAGAGGGCTCAAGAAATGAATGTTGGTGTGCCATCAGAATGAGTCAAAACCACATATTTTTAATGTGAAAAAGTTAAAAAGTTATGTTGTGGTAGAAATGTAGAAAAAGGCTACTTCAGGGCATCTTAAAGTATACAGTACATAAGAGAGAGAGAGAGAGATAAAAAAACAACAACAACAACACAGTAGCCCTTATCTACAATTAGAAATCAGAAGCCAACTTCAGCGTTTTTTCGTTGATCAAATCTATTAGAAAATTCCCAGGATTGTATGAAGTTTTAAAATACTAATTACACATCCATGATAACAAAATCCTAGAATTACAACAAAAAAAAAGTGTTGTTACTGCAAAACGTTTTGACAGTTTGATAGGCTTTCATGGCTTTTGCTACAGCTTTGGCCCACATGCAGAAACATGGAGAAAAAAAAAAAAAAGGAAAGGGTCAAACGTTTAATGCAAAAAGTGGGAATTAAATGACAGCCAGGAAACCAGGAACAGGAACTCAGATTAGATCTGCTGAGAATTTCATTTGTGTATATTTATATATATATATATATATATATATATATATATATATATATATATGTATATATACACTACTCACAAAAAGTTAGGGATATTCAACTTTCGGTTTTTGGAGAACAGAATAATGCAGAATAAATATTTAACCATCGAACAATGTACATGTGCATTGAAAAGTTTAGAGAAAGTTTACCTGGAAAGGTTGTAGTGGATTTTAGATTTATTCTGACATCATACAAAAAGCCAAATATCCCTAACTTTTTGTGAGTAGTGTGTATGTAGAGCAGGGAGGGAGTTGAGCGTCCTCACTGTCTGGTGGAAAAAGCTGTTTCTGAGCCTGCTGATTCTGGCCCGGAGACTCACAGCCTCCTCCCCGATGGCAGCAGGGTGAAGACACTGTGGGCAGGGTGGGTGGGGTCACCTGCAATCCTGGTGGCTCTGCAGGTGAGGCGGGAGTGGTAAATGTCCAAAAGAGAGGGGAGGGGGACACAGATGATCCTCCCAGCTGCTTTCACGGTGCGCTGCAGGGTCTTTCGTTAGGATGCGGTGCAGGCTCCGTACCACACAGTGATGCTGCTGGTCAGGATGCTCTCGATGGTGCCCCTGTAGAAGGAGTTCATGATGGGGGAAGGGGCGCTTGCTCTTCTCAGTTTCCGCAGGAAGCAGAGTCACTGTTTGGCTTTCTTGGCCAGGGACAGGTCTTGGGAAATGTGAACACCCACTATCTAGTTTATCATTATTGTTATTATTGTTATTATCGTTATTATTATTGTTATTATCATTATTATTATTATCATTATTGTTGTTGTTATTACTGGTATTGTTATTATTATTATTGTTACTTTTAGTAGCAGTAGTAATAGTGTTTTGAAAAATATCATACTGTTTTCATATGCTGACAATAAACTAGATTCTGATGAAGTGTGTCTCATTGTGTTGATGTGACGTAGAGATGAAACTGACATGACACACTGAATCATGTCAGTATCAAACAACCTGGCAACATCTTCTCATTATGTTTCTAATCTCATGCTTAAAAAACATTCTAAATCTAATTATGATTTGGCAGGTATTCCCACCTCCAAATATGAGGCATCACTAAGCATGATAATGACTTAAAGAGCCACCTTTTTCTACAAAAACAACACTGATGCTCTACTAATTTATTTTTTCAACACTTTTTTAGGGAATCTTCATGACTGCTTGGAATATTCAGAGGCAACATTTTGCATCACACAGATGTTGCGGGAAGGTTGTCATGACGAATGATATGCCAACATAGCACAGGACCTGACAGCTTCAGTGATGGGATGGGTGCTGCTGCATCACTGGAAATGGAGCAGGTTAAAGTGCTTAGAGCTGTTAAATATTAATGAATGTGGCCATTCCAGTTGGCCCAATTGTTGCTTGACTACAGACTGAATATCATGTTGATAATATGGACATAAGGAAATGATGAATTATGAAAGAAAAAAAAACTTTAACTTAAAAGCCTTTAAAGGCTGGTTGTATTTTCCTAGAACATTAAATGGCTGACAGACGTGTATGTGTAAATTATGATTGTTCTTGATGCAGCCTTTATTGCGATTCATTCACTCATCTTCTCTCCAGCCATTTATTCAGGTCAGGGTTGCAGGGAGGCAAGGACAACTGTTATGTTTGTCCATACAGCCTGACAGTCTGTTTTCTCCGTCAGCCAGGATGCGTCCTTACTTGCAGTTCGAACAGTTCAGGGGACTTATGTCAGGATGAGTATGGAGGAGCAGGGATGCTCTTCAACCCCTTGAAATTATATACACCTCATCCTGTCACAGTCTGAAAGGTAAGTTTCAGTTAGTTTTCTGTATAGAAGCATCATTTGACTGTGTAAGTGTATCCATGTTTTTTTTTTCTCTCTCTTTTCTTCACTGCTTTTTCTCTGTTCCACTTTGCATATATATATATATATATATATATATATAAAAAGTTAGTTTCAGAGGTATCTCACTGGAGCTGCTTGTACAGAGGATGATCTGGAAGAGTTTCCAGCAGTAAAATCAAGGGCGCTGATTTGTGGTTTAGGCCTTTTTTTTTTTCTTCTTCTTTTTTTTTTATTACCAAGGTCTGACACTAAGGTGTTAGGTACAGGAGTTGCAAAGCTGTCATACACCGCGGCTATTAATCACAGAATTCTTCCTGCTGACCCCTTTAACTTTGCCAAACACTGATCAAAGGAGCAGTCATAAAACCTGTAAGCCATCGTGCATAGCTCATCAGCAGTTTATAATTTGCTGTCTACAGTCACTGCAAATTCACCGTTGTTAACACAGTTCAACAACACTGTACCCGTTTGTGTTGTGCCAGCATGACTTGCATACTACGTGCATCCTTGTGGGTCTCTATCAACATGTAAGTGACAGAGTTTGTTAGCATTTCAAACAAGTACAGCATCTAAAAGTCTGTCACTTTAAGGATAACAAACTCTGACTTGCTAACCTCATGCTTGATCTTGCTCAGGCCATTTGCTTTCATTGGGGATGGCAGAGTGAGAGGCATATTAAAGAAGTGATTGTTAACACTGTCCTCTGCCTCGCTTATGCTGCTCGGAGTTCTCCCCACAGTCTCTGTGGCTCTGATTGGATATTACTTCGGAGACTCACTCACATGGGCCAAATTTGCTCTCTGGGTAATGATCAATCTGTGTTCACCCTTAGCTTTTGCATTGGGTATTTTGAAAATCTTATATCTGGATACTGCTTTTTCTGCTCCGTTTCTTACATTATGTATGCATTAAACTCACAGATAACTGCTGTTGGTGATGCAATTTTTTATTTTTAAAAAGATCGATGCATATTTTCCCTATTCTTTGTAATGTATCAAACCAGATGGCCAGACTTCAGTGAGTTCATGTTTGCTTTTGATGCTGCCATGCTGTAGCCTGCATAATGTGACTTTAAGTATAACAGAAGCAAAACACGGTGAAACACTGTAAGAAATATTGTCACCCTGGTAAATAAAAATGGAGTCTTAAGCTTGGTTTTGATACATGAAAGCATTTTATACATTTTCTGGCAGCTGTTTGCAGTTAACATGGGGTTTGCCTCACAAAAGCAAAGGCTAATCACACAATGGGCTTTATGCACAGCTCCACTACTTCCTGAACTTAGTACTGCACCTTTGTTTCCTGTCTTCCATGATTGGATGAACTGATTAATCCAGGTGTGACTGACCATTTGCTGAGATCAGACACAGCTGGATTAATCAGTTCATCCAATCATGGAAGACAGGAAACAAAGGTGCAGTACTAAGTTCAGGAAGTAGTGGAGCTGTGCATAAAGCCTATTAGTGCCTGGAACTATTCTATGCGGAGGAGGCAGAGCACAAAGACACTTAACATCAGCAGATTTGCATGAAGCTGTGAAATCTGTGAAAAT
The DNA here is from genome assembly GCA_023101725.1 of Atherinomorus stipes. Taxonomy (NCBI): domain Eukaryota; kingdom Metazoa; phylum Chordata; class Actinopteri; order Atheriniformes; family Atherinidae; genus Atherinomorus; species Atherinomorus stipes. The sequence continues at coordinate 11,742 of JALJCO010010444.1, forward strand.
ATATGAAAATGTGGGTTACTGATTATGAAAAAAGACATAAGGAACAGCACTGAGCATTTTCTAAAACCTCTGTTATGCAATTTTAGCATCTTTTAATCATGGAATATTTACAACAAATGGCAGCTGCGACACTGATACAGTGGAAGCCACCGAGGGAAGTTGAAAAGGAATGAAAAAGAGATTAATGACAGAGAGAATCCTGATCCTGTTGACAAGAGCTAATCTCAGTCTGAGCCCTGTGGCTCTGCATGCTTCCTCTTTGTTTCAGAAATGTGTCCCATCACAGTGATGTGCTGACAAATGTGTCTGTGATATATTGCCTCTTAGGTCACCAGTAGGAAAACATAGACTGATCTGAACTGATTTACTGCTCATCTTGATTCTTCTCACTGACAATGCTGCCATCTGACTAAATGTGTATTTTGCAGACATGAGCTGATAGACCGTCATTGACTGAGACCCATCAGCTGTCACCTTTAAGTGTCATGCCGACTCCTCCAGAAGCTTTTATGTTTACAAATTGGCTGCTAGTGGATTCCCAACTGGAATAACTTCACCCCAAAATCGTTTTATTCTCAAGGAAATGTGGTTCGACTGATCCAGTTCAAGTGTACAAGTTAAAGGAATAGTACACCCACAGAATGATGTGCGTTCATTTTCTACTCAGAGTCCTGCTGAGAAAGACTCTAGAGCACTTTTTTAACATCTCAAATGCAGCTGGAGATCGGAGAGGTTTTCGTTTTCTCCCAACTTTCATATAATGGAATTCATTAATTTTTATAGCTTAAACAGTACTACATATCTGCCGGAAAGCACGTCCATGAGAGTTGACGACACTGCCGCGGCAGACGAGATTGCGCGTTCTCTTTAACTTTCTTTCTTTCTTTTCATTTCGTTTTGTTTTATTTCACACATGGCTATGCAGAGCCTTCATACAAAACCAAAAAATCAAATCGAATACACAATATGCACACATAACCATGAATTTTAAAATTTGGGATGGGCATTAGCGAACATCTTTTTGACCGATCGTCATGAGAATTAACGATCAATTATTGATTAATCATGAAGAAATGCATGTTAAAAAAATGATTATATTTATCACAGGCAGGCTGGGTTTTTTCCTCTCAAATACATATTTATTTTAACTCCCCACTGCTCTACAGTCTCAATCATCATCTCGGCAAGCAGGTCGGCAGCGGTGGCACGTCATAGCGAGGTCCAACAGTGTATTAGTATAGCAACGCTAGCTGTGTGGCTTATTTAGCTTATTTTGCAGCTCCTGCTTTCGCTTCTCATGTTTTAATGAGCCTGGTGATGATGCACCGTGAAGGAAACTGATAGACTGGTTCGAGTAAATTAATCAAATCTGGGAAACCTTTCCCACTGATGACACTTCCAGGCAACATATCCACTTTAATCATTTTACAGATTCCCTCCGTGCCTGCCCGCTTAGCATCACAGCTCCTCCGGCTTCAGACTGAGGCAACGGTGGTTTGAACAGAGGATTCAATACCTTTAGCACAGTCAGATCAGCGTTTTTGAAATGGTACATCATGGGAGTTGTTGTTGAGTTGTTTTTATAAAACGTGTCGCAGTATTTACAATGTGAGGTGTCATTTTCGTTTCATGCTTAGACTGTAGACGAGCCTTCTTTCAGCTACGGTGACAAGGAAGACGGCAGCTCGCAGGCGGCCTTCTCTGCTGTCTTTAGGCTACATCGCCCCCTGCTGGTACGTTTTATTACCGCCACATAGTGACATTTATTACAGAGCTCCAAGACGTACACTACATGGATCAACTCTGTTTTATAACACAGTCGGATGATCGGAAAAAATTACGTGATCAAAAAAAATTCTTAATGATCAATTATCGATCATCAAATAAATGTGCCCATCCCTATTTTAAATTAATAGCCAGTCCCTCTTGTATTTGTCCCGGTTTGTCCATAGCTCGTCTTGTCTTAGCACAATGTAAACAGCAAATTTCGTCTTCTACGCTTGCATTATCGGCAGAGTAGCCACTTTGTAGCTTCCATAGTGTCATGAACTCTCATGGACGCGCTTTCTGGCGACTATATGTAACATTGTTTAAGCTATAAAAATATACCAAATGATGTAGTTTGGAGTAAATGATGGACGCTACCCACTCAGGACACTTGGATTACATTGGATTAGCAGTATGGAGGAATATTGCCAAGTTTTTGTGGACTTTTATGGACCGTTTTTGGTTTGGGCGCTGTTGAACTCCATTATATGAAAGTTGGGGGAAAAAGAAAACCTCTCTGATCTCCGGCTGCATTTGAGATGTTAAAAAAGTGCTCTAGAGCCTTGCTCAGCTTGAGGGTGAGTAGAAAAATGAATGCAAATCATTCTGTGGGTGTACTATTCCTTTAAAGACACACAACGGAACTTTTAGCAGTTTTCTCAGTGACGCGCCCCCTATCGGCGACTAAACTAGCAACCATCTTGTATCATACCTGCACCGTGATTCACTCCAGCCAGTAAAAGACAGTCTTATCTTGACTCTTGTTCTGTCCCTTCCTCTCTTCCTTTTCCTCTCTTCCTCCTGTAATGTTTCCTTACTGAATCCGACATGATGTGCGTTCAAAACAGTCACGGGGTTGATCCCTGGTTTACATCCGGTTGCTAGTGAGTGACGCGGTGCTGCAACCAATAGTTGGCTGCAACGTCACGGTCGCGTCCCGGATGGGAATCTTCCATAGTGCTGTTTCTGAGCCCCGGGACGCCTCTGGGCAGTGACAGCTCAAAAATGCGCAAAATGAATGTTGGTGTGCCATCAAAACGAGTCAGAAATGCAGATTTTTAAGGTCTAAAAGTTACGTTGTGTGTCTTTAAGCTATTCCCTGACAGTCTAAATATACAAAATCTGCTCATGTACACTCAAAATGAACACTTGTCTGAGAAAAACCTGTTGGCAAACATTTGTAGTGTTAATTTAGTTATGTGCAACTGTCATAAAGACTTGGCAAATATGTACACTAGACAAAAATTGTACAGGTTTTATAATGCAGCATCTCTGTCCCTCACATAACATGTCCATAACACATCACTGAAAGTTTTACTCCTCAAATCCAGATTTATTATATCTTCATACTTTTGCATGCTTGTGGCTTTTTCCTGCAAGGTATGAGAAATCTACTTTTCCCGTCTGTAACTTCTGTAACTGAAAATTAAGTTTTGGGAAGTTGTACAGTCCATAAGACGGCGGGTCAGAAGGGGGAGAATTTTTGATTACTCTGCTTAGTGAGAAGTGGTTCAAAAAGTAAATACAACTGAATAGTCAGAAACCGTTTTTTTTTTTTTTTTCCTTCAATAAAACAGGCTGCCTGTTTTCCAAGCCTGCCCTAATTGAGTTCGGTAAAGATATTCAGAAATAGGCTAGTGATGGATTTTCTCCTGCAATATACTCAGGATTATAGCTTATTGTGTTGTGAGTGCCCTTGATAAGTACAGAGTCAGGTGGCCATAGAAATGAGCTTCTCTCCCTCTAAAGCACATACCACCAGATCATTTCTCTCCATCTGCTTGACAGATGCTGTTTGCCAGAAATGATTAATTTTGCATCTAGGTCAGAGCGTTTGTTCATAGCTTTGAACTTCAAACACACGATTCATGAAAATTACATTCAAAAGGGACTCAGATGAAAGATAGAGAGGATTTCTTCTAACTTCATTCAGCTAATGTTACAGATGAAGTATTGCTCTAAAGTTTTATCTTCAGCTGTGCTGCACACTTGTCTGGTTGTTCAGACACATCGGACAGATTGTTCCTGACTGTCTGGAGCAGATATTAGCATGTTATAGTGCATCTATATGGTGAGTGCTTTTATGTAGCAGGTCACAGTAAAAATATTATTAAGTGTGACCTTTTTGGCTTTAAATTTATGATTTGTTGTTTGTTTTTTTCTTAAATACGCACAAAAAGCAAAACTTAAGTACCTCAGTTTCTACTGAAAGGCAGTATTTGAATAGATGGAGTTATTTTTCATATCTGGAAGAGACAGGTGATGAGTAATTGGCATGTCATCTCTTATCTGCATTCGGTATTCACTATATATTTTTGTATTGTTATGGGTCTACAAAAAACAAATAAGTCACAAACTTGTGTGAAAATGGCAATCTTTGCAGGAACTTACACTCACTCAAATATCTTTCGGAGAGATCTAAATTCAGTGGAACAACCAGAATAACAGCTGTCAGTTTATCTGTTTGCTGTTTCAGATGTAGCTCTGTGTGCAGGAGGACAAGAATAGAAACAGAGTTTTGCTTCAGTACTCACAAGATGTCTTTCTCAATAATGCTGCGGAGGCAGAGGGGCAGACTCTAAATCCAGATTGCAGAGATAGGACATTGTTAGGTGGTATCTGCGATGTCAGTTCTCCTTTGGTCAATGTGGTTGTGTCAGGGCGATGATGTCAGGGCTGAGTATTGTCTGTGAGCAGTCACATGGCAAATTGTTGTAACAGCAAAATGAACCATAAACATGTGCCCAGTTCAACCCAGTGCTCTGCAGGTGTGACAAGTACAGACTGAGCCGACCTTCGAAGTGTGATTAAATTTTGATTAACCCTTGCTGTCTCACACTCTCCTTATTCCTTCTCAGCTTCACAGGTGCTCCTTCTCTGAGCCAATGTGCTTCCTCACTTTGATCAATTTTAAAGGGAGATAATTCATTTTTAGTGTTTTAATTATTTCTCTTTTGTCCTTCCTTTTCTGGAGCATGTTGATTGTAACAGTGTCTGTAAATTTTAAAGGCGGTCAAACAAATGTTTTTACATGCTGGCACAGAAAAATTAAAAGCTGCAGACACCTATGATCACTTGAAGGAAATGGGCCATGACAATTTAAAATAGTGTGGTTTTTCAGTCTGGGTATAAATTTTCAATTACAGCAAATTGTTTTCAGAAAAAAAATCATTCAAACATGTTATTTGTATGCATTTTTTCCATATTAGAAATATTTTTGGGACAATCCTTCAACTCCCAAAAAGAGAGAAAAAATCATCCTAATCCTGCCCTGACATTCAACACCACTGATGAGCATGATATTGGCATGTGTTAATATGGAATCTGCTGTTGCAGCTCTGAACAAGCTCATCAGACCACTGATGCAAAGACCCCCAGTCATTTGTATTCATTTACACAGGTTTTGGTCGGGGCATTGATGTTGCGCCCTGTGCTGCATGTTGTGTAGATCTCCATGAATGTGAGTGTGGAACATGCGGACATGGAAAAGAAATTTCTCTGTGGAAGAGTAAAGATAATCTCAATCGACCCATAGACCCTCACTCAAATTAATAACTGCACAATCAAATCAGTTCCCACTCTGTTTTATAAATAAGAGGAATTTTTTTTAAAGAATATGATTAAACCATTATTTAAACTAAGAAAATCAAGATTAAGGGACAAATCATAAGAGAATCAGCAGATGAATGTCAGCGCACACAGGCTTTCTGGAGAGGATGATTTAACCTCAGGATGAAGTTACTTAAATGTAAAAGCAGAGGCTGCAGATATCACAGTCAATACCCATTTTCACAGTTTAATCTGATTTATGGGCCTTTCAATGGAACCTCATCCATCACTGTCACGAGTCAGCTAAATTGTAATGTATAAAATGCCACAAAGTTTATATCGCCTCACTTATTAACTTTGAGTGCGTATAACAGGGGAAATATGAGTACAGTGAGTTTGTTTATTCATATATTTAGCCTTTTAAAAATTTGAGTTGATCTGTCATTGAAAAGGAATATACACACGTCTTAATTAAATTTGAAATGTATATGCACACAAATATTTTAAGGTGGCATTGATGAACTGGAAAAAAATGCAATATGGAAGTTGCTGCAGAGCACTCTCTGAGTCATTTAAAGTTCTGCTCTGCTGTGTTCACTTTCACTTGAACCTAATTTCAGAATGTAACAAACACATGTGTTCAGAGCTCTGAAACCACAGTTTATTTGGCACCAGTCAGCAAACAGACAGTCAGAGGCCAGCAGGTGAATGCAATGGAGACTTTAACTCAGTATACGATGGAGTTGGCTAGAAACTCTAAATCAATACAAATTTTCCTCTGAAACTGTGGGGTTATGAGGGGTTAGCAACTTACTGACCGACTGTATATCTTTAACAGGTTAGTGTTGTATTTACAGGTTGTTTATCGCTTGTTATGACATTGTAATTAATTCATAAACACAGTTTAAAGGAAACACTTGCCAATCGATATATCAGGGTTATTAAGACTGTCCACACATGACAAAACATTTTGAAGAATTGAAATATGAGAAGTAAAACTGACAGCCAGTGCTTGGATTTTATGAAGTTTAATTTCAAATAATAATGAAGATAAACAATTATATCTGAGATTTTAATATTCCCTGGGAGTCTTAAGTAAGCTGCTAACTTTAACTATGCTGAAACTGAGAGCGCTTCCACTTCTTCATGTGGAGAGCTTCATTTCTGCTTCACCCATCACTATGATGCTCAACCTCATGTTCAGAAGAGACAGACAGACACCAAAACAAACAGATTTGTCAACTTTCCCATTTGCATAGGTCAAAGCATTCAAGTGCAAAATAAAAAGGGCAGAGATTAAAGATTCATCTACATCTGAAGGCAATTACACCCTGTCAGGACTTTTCAGCTAATTTGTTCACCTATGCTCCGATGCCTGGGGAAAACTAAGAATATGCCGCTTAGGACTTGTAGCCATGGCAACACCGTTACAACTCAGATTCATTCTCATGGAAAACAATTAACAGTGACATTTTTCTTCATGTGAAGCTTTTTGGCTGTGTGGTGAGCCGGGTTTGATGCCCACATACATTGTTGTAGTGAGTCTGTTTTTCTGCTTTCAATAACACTGCTGGGAAGCTGCAGATTGTAAGTGACGAGTCATTTCATCTTTGGCAAGGGTTACATTTATTTTCAATGGAGAGGTAGCTGCTTGGACAATTTCCAGGTTCTTTTTTTTTGTCTATGAGTGTGTGATGTCCCATATTTCCCACAGTACTGACAGCTTCCCCTCTGCTACCTGTGGCGGCCCTGCATGAGATACAATTTCCTTTTCTGTATCCTAGGAGGCATGCAGATATTCTTACTTCTGACAAGCTGCTTCCCTTTGCCATATAGTATTCAAACCTCTACTGATTCCCCAGATCACACGGCAGCTTCTGCCAATGACATATTCCTTAATGTTTTATGTCTGAGTCGAGGGCAGAAAATAATGACAAGATGTGATAGGTTGCCTCTCGTAGCCTGCTCCCACAAGAGGTGAAAAGATGAATTATAGAAGGAGCGAGATATAAGAAGGGAGGTGACAGATTTTATTCTAAGAGCAAAGGAATTAGTTTGACATTTGGGGAAATACAGCAGTTTTCCTTTTTGTTTAGAGTTGGGAAATAAGACTCATGGCTGTGCTGCACATACAAAATCAACTGGCTGAAAAATATGACCCACGACCAACCTAGAAACCAAACTAAGGGTGAAGTTTAAAGGCTGCTACATACTCTACGAGAGGCGAAAACTTCCTTCTTGTTCTCCTCGGCTGAGCAGAACTTTCTGCTCGAGGAGCTCCAAGAAGTATTGTGTGAATGGTCGGACATTTGAGGTGGGCGGGGTTAACACAGACGCTTGAAGCAGAGAGTTGTCACCTCTGCATTTCCGCAGATGCGACGTTGAACGGATAGTTTTAATAAACGACTGATCGAGGAGGTGAGAAAGTACGAAAATGTAAACTACACACATGGCATACATACACGGACACCACTGCGTGCGCAACTCCGTCCTGTCACAGACGAAGTTTATTGTAAATGTATAATCACTGGGTGAACACAGTTGCTGTGAAGTCTCTGGAATGCGACTAGTGTGCGCTTCCTCAGTTTCTTGCGCAAACTACTGCATGGCTGCCGTCGTTGTGCCAAAAAGTGATCGTCCGTGAAAAACTGATTAAACAGCCGCAGGAGCGGAGTAGAGTCTGGAAGCTTGGAAGCTAGAGGTGTGTCGTTACCAACGTTATTACACAACAGCTATAGCTGACCTCTTATGTACCATTACCAAAGTACAAAAACAAGCACGTTTGGCTAGTGTTAGCTAACTTAAACTAACGTTAGGTATGTTAAAGATAACTTCATATTTCTTTCCAGCAAAGTGACAATATGTTGCCTCAAATACAATGTTGCCTTACCTTAGAACAGATATAGACATCCTTAAGTTTATCCATGTTCAGTTGATGTTGTGGTCTGCCGCATAACTTTATACCTAGTGTCGGAGTTGCATGTACCCCATGCACACCGTTTGACCATTTTAAACTAAAAAAAACCCCAAAACACATTAAGTCACATAAAAATTAACAAAAATGCACTAACTTCAATGCACTTCAATGGACGTTCAAGCAGAGAATATCCGAGTGCATTGGGTTAGCTGTGTGCACTGTGATTGGCTCATCGCGTTTGGGGGCGTGGTTTTGCCATGCTAGTGGAACTGTTTTTGTATTTGTTTTTTTTTCTACATGGTCCAGCACCTAGATTTAGCCTTTTTCAGGATGTGCATGACTTTGAACTCTTTTTCGTAATTCTCCATGCTCCAATAAAAAGTTATTTTCAGTACTCATTCATATATGACTTTAACAGACTGCAACTGCATTACATAACGTTGTTTGACATAAATAATCCACTGAGTGAATTCAATCTGTAATCTTGTGGCTATGTGACCTTTAAAGTGGCAAAAAATGAAAAAGCAAAAATTGAATGTGTATGAAATTGGTTTAAACAACCACGTCTCTGCAAAGGAGAGAGAGCATGGGGCCCTGGGACCCGGGCCACCAGCAACAACCTAAGTGCGTAGACCCAGGCCCCCGCCTCACAGAGACACACATGCATCCACCCTGAAGGCAACAGATGAAGGACCCAGCCAGAGCCTCTACGACCACAGGACACAGGCCGCAGCCCTGTGTCCCACAGCAGCCCACAAGCAGAGCCACCCAGGACAGGCAAATGCTCGCTCTCACACACCCTTATCACTCTTAACCCTCCCAACATGCTTTGTCAGAGGCAGGCGAGAGGACTGTAAGCCCCAAATACAGCCCCCACTGCCACATTCAGACAGTAATAATATGTAAGAGTTCGCTGTAGATTAATTAGATTTTTTTTCAAAACGCAGTATTTTTAACCACTAAACTTTTCTCCTCCGTCTGTTTTTTCCAAAGCAAAGGTTTTTGCAATGTGAATATGTTAAACCTTACAACTGACTCTGGACAAGAAAACAACAAATATAGTACAAAATATTAAACTGAAAATAATTACATACTCTGAAAAATGTCCTCTCAAGTCCAAAGAGTTAAATTACACAGAAAATAATTAATTCTAAGATTACAGGTTGGACACAGAGAGCACAGGTAAGGCCTATTTGTCCACTAAATATCTGCAGGATTAATAAACATAAACAGTAGCAGCAATTTTATTCAGAGATCTTAAAGTGGGTCTCTAAGCCACAATTTCTGTAATTAAAAGATATTTTCAAAGTAATTTCTTAATTGTGATGTTGCTGATGAGTTTTCATATGAGGCTTTATATTTTATTGTGTATTTACTTTTTATTTTGCTTATTTTTTGTAAATTATTTTTTTTAAATATAAATTTTACATGAAGTTTAATATGCTGTCACCCAGTAACAACATGAATAATTAACAAATAGAAGTTGTGAAATAATTCATAAAATACTTAACTTCTTTTTTGGGTTGCTGTTTTCCCATTTCTTAAACTCTTTTTTTTTAGTGCTTAAATATTTATCCTTGCATAATTTACCTTACTAATGCCCCCCAAACCCCAGGATAATGACGCTATACAGGGAGTGCAGAATTATTAGGCAAATGAGTATTTTGACCACATCATCCTTTTTATGCATGTTGTCTTATTCCAAGCTGTAAAGGCCGAAAGCCTACAACCAATTAAAGGGACACTGTGTAATCACGAGCAGCTCCCTCGTACTTTTCATGCTGCATTCGCGTGAAACCGGGCAGACCGACGACAGCCGATGCATGTAAAGTTATCACCAGCCTCTATGTGAAGACGTGGTCCGTCAGGTCCAGTGACATCAGTCCACATCTGATTTGTTGTCATGGCGATGTCATATTGTTTTCCCTGACCCATGTTCTACAGTCTTTCACTCGGCTTCATTGATTAAAATGACATCTGGTTTGTTACCAACGGCCGTCTGCCCCACTGCACGTGAACCCAGCGTCAGTGAGACGCAGGTTTCTCCCCACTGCAGCGTGGTGACTTTTCAAAGGCATTACCTCGAACTGAGCTGAAAACTCCGGTGTGTCCGGTGAGTTTCTGTGTTTTCCTACTGTCACGCTTCTCCTGAACGCAAAAACATGGCGATACAACATGGCAGCCTCCACCGAGCCGACCCGCTCGATGTGTAAATGAATGATACGGACGGCAAATTTAGAACTTAGAGGAGCACTTCAGTTTGTTGATGGGAGTGATTACTGATTAATGAAAAATCACTTTTGAACCAAATCATCAGTTTTTGTGAATAAATAACAGGAGAACTTACACAATATCCCTTTAAGCTTATCAGGTGATGTGCATCTCTGTAATGAGAAGGGGTGTGGTCTAATGACATCATCATATATATCTCAGGTTTATTAGGCAAACATTATTATTAGGCAGCTTCCTTTTACTTTGGCAAAATGGGTCAGAAGAGGGACTTGACAGGCTCCGAAAAGTAAAAAATAGTGAGATATCTTGCAGAGGGATGCAGCACTCTTAAAGGGACTTGAGGCAAGATTGAGAAACGAAACTCGCGACTGCCGCGACTGGCGCTTCAGGTAACTGCAGCCACGAGCCAAGCCGTCACGGGAGCGTGCACAAACTGAAGCTATAATGTTGTTTACTCACCTTTTTCTCTGTAGTTGCACTTTTTAGTGGTCTTTCAGTTGATCTGGATCGTTTGCTGACGGCAGAATAATCCATAACAATCGCTTACAGTGTTTGAATTTACCGCGACCGGCTTCGTCCTATATCAAAACAGCGGATGTAGCGTCATGTGACGTCACGTCCGCATGGCAGAGCTGGAAAACTATAATGTTGTTTACTAAGCTTTTTCTTCGTAGTAACAATTTTTGGTGGTCTTTCAGTCGATCTAGATCGTATTCTGACGGCAGAATAATCCATAACTATCGCTTACAGTGTTTTTATTTAACGTGACCGTCTTTTTCCTGCATCAAAACTGCGGATGTAGGTCATTTGACATCACGTCCGCAGGGCAGCACGGGAAATTTGGACACCGAATTGCAGCGCATTTTGCAGCACACAGCCTGTTCATGGCAACGGAGAGAAACATGTGGAAACGTTATTTTTGGTATTTAGCGCTTCATCACCCATTAGTATGAAAAAAAGGGACATTCATGTTTGGTTTTTTTCAAATTCCTGCCTCAAGTCCCTTTAAAATTGCCAAGCTTCTGAAACGTGATCAACAATCAAGCGTTTCATTCAAAATAGTCAACAGGGTCACAAGAACGTGTGGAAAAACCAAGGCGCAAAATAACTGCCCATGAACTGAGAGAAGTCAAGCGTGCAGCTGCCAAGATGCCACTTGCCAGCATTTTTGCCATATTTCAGAGCTGCAACATCACTGGAGTGCCCAAAAGCACAAGGTGTGCAATACTCAGAGGCATGGCCAAGGTAAGAGAGGCTGAAAAACGACCACTGAACAAGACACACAAGCTGAACCGTCAAGACTGGGCCAAGAAATATCTCAAGACTGATTTTTCTAAGGTTTTATGGACTGATAAAATGAGAGTGAGTCTTGATGGGCCAGATGGATGGGCCCGCGGCTGGATCGGTAAAGGGCAGAGAGCTCCAGTCCCACTCAGAGGCCAGCAAGGTGGAGGTGGTGTACTGGTATGGGCTGGTATTATCAAAGATGAGCTTGTGGGGCCTTTTCGGGTTGAGGATGGAGTCAAGCTCAACTCCCAGTCCTACTGCCAGTTTCTGGAAGACACCTTCAAGCAGTGGTACAGGAAGAAGTCCGTATTCTTCAAGAAAAACATGATTTCCATGCAGGACAATGCTCCATCACACGCATCCAAGTACTCCACAGCGTGGCTGGCAAGAAAGGGTCTAAAAGAAGAAAAAAACTGATGACATGGCCTCCTTGTTCACCTGATCTGAACCCCATAGAGAACCTGTGGTCCCTCATCAAATGTGAGATTTTCAAGGGGGAAAACAGTAAACCTCCCTGAACAGTGTCTGGGAGGCTGTGGTTGCTGCTGCAGGCAATGTTGATCGTGAACAGATCAAAACACTGACAGGATCCATGGATGGCAGGCTTTTGAGTGTCCTTGCAAAGAAAGGTGGCTATATTGGTCACTGATTTGTTTTGTTTTGTTTTTGAATGTCAGAAATGTATATTTGTGAATGTTGAGCTGTTATATTGGTTTCCCTGGTGAAAATAAATCATTGAAATGGGTGTATATTTGTTTATTGTTAAGTTGCCTAATAATTATGTTTGCCTGATAAACCTGATATAGGGTGTTGATGTCATTAGACCACACCCCTTCTCATTACAGAGATGCAAATCACCTGATATGCTTAACCCTCCTGTTGTCCTCATTTTCTGTATACACCCTATGTCCTCCGGGTCAAAAATGACCCGTCGTCATTAAACCCCCCAATATAAGCAGTTTAATTTAATTTTAAACACAAAATATTATATTGCTTGAAGAAACAACTTAACATTCACCACAAATTGTGTGAATACTTGTGTTTTTCCTCGTCATCTGGCAGAAAACTGTATTTTATTGAAGACACCACTACCATTGTCAGTTGTATTATTGTTTCCTGTATAGGTGGTAAGTAATATTTGTATAGTATTTCTATAACAGAAATGTGCAAAAAGGAGTTTTTAATGCATTTTTCATTCATCCCAATGAGTCAGTTTTTTTTTTTTTTTTGAACATGTGAACCAAACAACAAACATTTCATTCAACAGCACATGTAGGGCAATATACAAGTGCACAGCCTTTGCAGATAAATTTCTTACACCTGTAGCACACAGTATGTGTTTTACAGTCCTTCTTTGTTGGGCAGAACTGACACCCTCTTCTAGGGCTGGGCGATATGGACCAAAAGTCATATCTCGATATATTTAGACTGAATATCGATATACGATATATATCTCGATATTTTTATCGCAAGGTGAGATCAAATATTTTGTTATAGTCAGAGCCAAATATGACATTACAAGTAGTTTAATTTAACCAGACCGGATGAAATAATGCTCAGCTGTTCAAAGAATGATCAAATGTAAACAGAAATACTGTACAATACTGTATGTAATAATACTCGCAGATGCAAGTAAGGAACATTACACAGAATTAAATGTAACAAACCCAAGTAACGTCAGCATTTATATACAAAGACAAAACAAACACACATTGAACTCCATATCTCGATATGGGCGATATGGTCCAATTCCATATCTCATTTGAAAATGTATCGATATATTTTTCATATCGATATATCGCCCAGCCCTAACCTCTTCGTCTTGCTTGCCCCAGCGTGGGCAGCGGCTGTGACAGCTGGCTCCTCAGGTCGATCAGGAGATGTGGCACTCTGAATAGCTTTCACAACTGCTGCAGAGGCTTCTGTGCGGGGGACATGCTTCCTTCTTTCAATAAGCGGGGTTACAAGCGCCTTTCCGAGCTGCTCCAGGAACACCCTCCTCTTGTTCGCTTACTAGACATGATCTCTCTCCAAATTTCAAATGCATTGTAGGAGGAAACATCAATGATGTTGTGGAAGATGACCAGGGGCCAGCGGGCCGTCATCCTTCTGCAGCTGTAGGTTCCAATCACCTTATCCAGGTTGTCCACATCTCCTTTGTTGCAGTTATAGTCAAGGATGATGGTTGGCTTCTTGTCCTCACGATCACTAATGTCCGCATCTGTGTGCAGGGTGCTACTGATTGATCTGAGACTAAACTAAAACATTCTCGCATTCTGTGGCGTGAAACTAACTCTGTGACTTTGATTTCAACTGAATTTGACTGACGGGTCATTTTGACCCGAAGGACATCTTTGTACCTTTTTTTGTACAGCTTACATGAAAGTGTGACTAAAGGCAACAGTTCACTTTTTCTAATGTTTGGGTCAATCTAGGAAAAGTCATGAAATTTCAAGTTGAAAAAATATTGTTTAGGGGGATTTTTTGTAAGTTTTTAACACAGTGACGGGTCATTTTGACCCGAGGACAACAGGAGGGTTAATTGGTAGTAGGCTTTGGGCCTATACAGCTTGGAGTAAGACAACATGCATACAGAGGATGATGTGGTCAAAATACTCATTTGCCTAATAATTCTGCACTCCCTGTAATTTGCATGAAGTAGGGATGTAACGATTACCGGTATAATGATAAACCGTGATAAAATTCCCAACGATTAGTAATACCGTTTCAAGTTTTAATTATCGTTAAAACTGTGACTGATTGATTGATGTACTTTGAAAAACTCACAGTGATGCTGCTAATTGCTGGAAAAGCAGCAGCACTCTCAGTTTGCAACATTTAATTTATGAGAACATGGCAGAAGGCAACAAAGACACCCACGTGGACAGTACTCTGGAGATTTTTTTCCTCTTTAAAAAGGACAAAGTAGACGTCGAGACCCATTTTAGATATTATTACTGATACTGGGAGGGGATTTCAATGATACCGCGATAAAAATGATCACTGTTATCATTTTGGTCACAATAACTGTGATATGAAATTTCCATATCGTTACATCCCTAACATTAGGCAATTCAAATCTCCCCCTACAAATATACAACATTGTGTTTTGTTTCAACCTTATACTCTTAAACCAAAAGTCCCACTGTACAAGAAAGACAACCACAAAAGTTCAGAATCAAGTACATTTGTGGCTTGATTCATAGAAAAAAACAGAATATGTTTCACCCAAGAAATACCCAGTGCTGTTTTGGTTCACGCACTGTAGTGACCATGAATTTCTTCTACGTGCAAAACAAAACCAGATCAGTATATCTGTGCTGTTTAAAACTGAAGAATTATTTTTCATTTGAAACAAATTTACAAGCAAATAAAAACTTTTTGTGCAATAAATTAAATTTTTCATGACCTTTGCCCCAGAGAGGCAAGAGATGTGCATGTTAAAATTGAACATTTAATTCCCATAACAAAGCAAAACAGTCATTTAGTAAATGCTAGCCTACATCTCAATGAAAGACAGACCTATCATGACCTTGGCTTCATCAAAATCAGGCCAGCACTTCTCTGAAATATTGTATGTGACTCGTCGTCGAACAGACTCAATTCTATAGCTCCATCGCTGTGGGATACAGTTGGATGTATCATTTTTCTCCTCATTTACAGAAGTGCAGTGCCAACCCCCCCCAAAAAGCACCATCAAATTATTATGTGCAACCAGATGCCGTGCTTCAGCAACTAGAGCGAAAAATGTGTGCATCGTAATAAGTATATTAAGCAAATGTTCATGCAAACAATTCCTATCTGCACTTTAGTTCAGAGCTGAAAGTAATGCTTGCAAAGTGCTCCAGCAGGCGGGTGATCGGCTAAAAGAAGATGTAAGTAAAGTGCAAAAATTTGCACATGCAGAGGGGCTCTTATCGCATATATTAGAACATGTTAGTGGGGAGGTCCTTTTGATGAAAGTGAGTTTTCATGTAAATTTAATGCCATGGTTTGCCGAGCTCTGCTTGAATGTGGATGGTAATGAGGACTGGCATGTTGAAAACAGGCTGTGCAGCTCATCTCCTCCCCAGGTGCACGCAGCCATAACAGGAGAAACCTGCCTCGCTCTCAGTTTCTATCCCGCATTTGTCATGACAAACTGACAACGCCACTTCCACGACTTTGTACTTTCTAAACGCTGTGTGTGTGTGAGTTTGTGTGTGCATAAGTACTTGAGTCTCTGTGATTCCACTTTGCTGAAAAAATATCCCCTTTAAAGTTGGCATAAAACCGTTTAAACTAACTATTTTAAGTTTGTCACATAGCAGAAAGGTGTTCTTTTAACCACTCAGCCTTGAATTACAAAAACAACTGTTAAGCATACAGCACCAGGTTTCAAAATCATTAGAAAATGAGCAGTATATGCTCTAATGCTGGGGACAAGCCCACTGAGGACACTGGTTGACAGATCTCAAACCAGCTTTATTGAACCACATGATAAACAGATGGGGTTTATTTGAAACAAATTTGATTGATTAAATGTGACGTCACTATCATCTGCTGCAGGTATCAAATATTTTGGTCAACTTCCAGCTTTGGACTAGCTTGATAGGATTATTCATTTGGCATCATATGACAAGTCTCCTGCTGCATAGAAGTAATCTATTTGGCCTGTTCACAACAAACAAGTGTTGGGGGAAATCTTACTTCTGCGATTGCAGTTTAACAGTCTAATTCCTCAATCAGTACAGCACAGTAAAGCAAACATGCTTGTGAAGTTGAAATAAATTTATACTTATACAGTTGTGTGAAAAAGTGTTTCCTGATTTCTTAGTTTTTTGCACGTTTGTCATTTTTATATGTTTCAGATCATCAAACAAACTTAAATGTGAGACAAAGATAACACAAGTAAACACAAAATGCAGTTTTTAAATGAAGATTTTTATTAGTAAGGGAGGAAAAAAAATCCAAACTTACATGGCCCTGCGTGAAAAAGTGATTGTCCCCTAAACCTAATAATTGAATGGGCCACCCTTAGCAGCAACAAAACAACTCTGCCTGTCTCTAACAACAAGTCCTATTTGCCCCCTGGCCTCCCACAAAATGGCCTTGGCCATATCAACTCGCCTTGGAAGGAATGCAAACAGACTCTCTGCAACCCCTCCCCCGCCCATCCCCCTGCCTCCTGAACTCAATGCCTCACCACGTCTCATGTCTCTTCCCTTGAATCTCCTCCCACCAGGAATCGGTGGAGGATGGAAGGATGCGCCCACTCGTGGCTGCGTCCTCTCCCTCACTGGGCTCTGGACCCCTCCTACCCCTCCCACCTACCATATGTCTCATGATGTGTTGTTGTTATTGTCGTTATGGTTGTTTTAGTCTGAGTATTGTGCTTAATTGTTATGGTGTTTTTTTTTTTCCTGTACCCGTACTCATGTACATGTTCTTTTTTGCTCACCTACCCAACTCTCCTCATGTAATCATTTTCCTTCTCTGACACCAAGGAAGCGCAGGCATCCGTTGCATCCTTAAGTCTTCCCGCTCCTGTATGTTCTGCTATGTTTAGTCTGTTGTTTGTCTAATCTGGACGGGCTGTACAGGAAGTCATTTCGTGTAACTGGGACGCTGGTTATATGACAATAAAAAGCAATTCAATTTAATTCAACAACTGTAATCAAGTGTTTGCGATAACTGGTAATGAGTCTTCTACAGCGCTGTGGAGGAATTTTGGCCTACTCATCTTTGCAGAATTGTTGTAATTCAGCCACATTGGAGGGTTTTCCAGCATGAACCGCCTTTTTAAGGTCATGCCACAGCATCTAAATGGGATTCAGGTCAGGACTTTGACTAGGCCACTGCAAATTCTTCATTTTGTTTGTCTTAAGCCATTCAGAGGTGGACTTGCTGGTGAATTCTGGATCATTGTCCTGCTGCAGAACCCAAGTGTGCTTCAGCTTGAGGTCACCAACAGATGGCCAGACATTCTCCTTCAGGATTTTTTGGTAGACAGCAGAATTCATGGTTCCATTTACCACAACATGTCTTCCAGGGCCTGAAGCAGCAAAACAGCCCCAGACCATCACACTACCACCACTATAGTTTACTGTTGGTATGATGATCCTTTTCTGAAATGCCGTGTTACTTTTACGCCAGATGTAATGGGACCTACACCTTCCAAAAAGTTCAATTTTTGTCTCATCAGTCTACGGAGTATTTTCCAAAAAGTCTGGGGGATCATCAAGATGCTTTCTGGCTAAACTGAGATGAGCCTTTATGTTTATTTTGCACAGCAGTGGTTTTTGTCTTGGAACTCTGCCATGTGGGCCATTTTTGCCTATTCTCTTTCTTATGGTGGAGTCATGAACACTGACCTTAAAGGTAGAGTCCGAAGTCCCTCCGGCGTTTCTGTTTGCAAACAACAGTATTCAAACTTAGCGCTCCTCCCTCTCAGGCTAACGGCCGCCTCGTTCTAGCTAGCCTATTCAACTTCAAGCTTCTCCTTCAGAGCTCAGAAGCAGGTACAAGCCAAACTATTATTAACCCTGGTTTTCCAAAGTGCATTATCTGAAGCTCTTACCTTTTCTTCGGTGCATACACGGTGTTTCCTTTCTTTCTTTTTTTTTTCCTTCGAGAGTTCGAGTGACTGGCGTCTGCTCCAATCATGAGCTTATTTCCACACAGCGTCATGCTCTTAGCTCTGTCATTGGCTGCCAATATAACCAGAAATCTCCACCCAGAAACGTCCCGACCAGACCAGAACAATACAAAAGAGCGAATTACAGGCATGGGGAGAGAGAGTTGCGTTCAACCGCACCACGGCACGGGAGAAGAGGCCCAAAGGCGGGGTTTGAGATGGATTTCACTTGCTCAAGTCTAACGTTTATTTTTGACGGGGGGAACGCCGGACTATAACTTTAAAGGGACTAGAGGCAGGAATAAAAAAAAAACAATCATGCATTTCCATTTTTTTAATACTAATGGGTGATGAAGCGCTAAATACCAAAAAGACGTTTCCATCCATGTCTCTCTCCGTTGCCTTTAACAGGCTGTGTGCTGCATAAAGCGCTGCAATTCGGTGGCCGAATTTCCCGCGCTGCCCTGCGGATGTGACGTCAAATGACGCTACATCCGCAGTTTTGATACAGGAAGGAGACGGTCGCGGTAAATTCAAACACTGTAAGCGATAGTTATGGATTCTTCTGCCGTCAGCAAACGATCCAGATCAACTGAAAGACACTAAAAAGTGTAACTACAAAGAAAAAAGCGTAGTAAACAACATCATAGCTTCAGTTTGTGCACGCTCCCGTGACGGCTTGGCTCGTGGTTGCAGTTATCTGAAGCACCAGTCGTGGCAGTCATGAGTTTAATTTCTTAATCTTGCCTCAAGTCCCTTTAATTTAGGCAAGTGAAGCCTGCAGTTCTTTGGATGCTGTTCTGGGGTCTTTTGTGACCTCTTGGATGAGTCGTCGCTGTGCTCCTGGGGAAATTTTGGTCGGTTGGCCACTCCTGGGAAGGTTCACCACTGTTCCATGTTTTCACCACTTGTGGATTATGGCTCTCACTGTGGTTCGCTGGTGTCCCAAAGCTTTAGAAAAGGCTTTAATACCTTTTCCCGACTGATAGATCTCAATTACTTTGTTTCTAATTTTTTCCTGAATTTCTTTGGATTGCAGCATATCCAGCTTTTGAGGATCTACTTCACTTTGTCAGGCAGGTCCAATTTAAGTGAATTCTTGATTGAGAACAGGTGTGGCAGTTACCTTGCCTGGGTGTGGCTAGAGAAATTGAACTCAGCTTTCCAAAGATGTGATAAACCAGTTATATTTTCATAGCGGGGGCAATCACTTTTTCACACAGGGCCATGTAAGTTTGGATTTTTTTTTTCCTCCATTACCAATAAAAATCTTCATTTAAAAACTGCATTTTGTGTTTACTTGTGTTATCTTTGTCTCATATTAAAATTTTTTGATGATCTGAAACATGTAAGTGTGACAAACATGCAAAAAACTAAGAAATCAGGAAGCGGGCAAACACTTTTCCACACAACTTTACGTATATAGTTGTCCTCAAAATTATTCATACCCTCCAATTCAAGAAAAATGCTAATCTCACAATAGTAATTCAAATAGCAAGAAACTAAAAAAATAAAAAAATAAATAAATAACATTTATGAAATTATAATTTAGTGAAAGAAAATATTGCTTTTTGAATTGAAGTTGAAAAGAATTTAATAAAACAAACAAAAGTGTCCCAAACAAATTACAGCACCTCGCTCATGAATAGCCTAGTGAATCAAAATACCTGTCAGGAGGTGCAGAAGTCTAATTGGATGTTACAGAAAACACATGATTGCAGTGATTGCCTTAAAGGTGCATTGTGCAAGTTTAAATGTGAAATACTATTCTTTCCTCCACATGCTCTTACAATTGCCTGATGTGTAGAATGAGCTGATCTCTCTTCACTGCAGTTGTCTCTAATACTGTTTCTGCATGCTCAATGCGAGAGTTTCGGGTATGAGGGTGAGGGGTGCATGTGGGCGAGGCGAGCTGCGCATTCTTGTTCGTCTGTCTGTGCCGGTGTTGTGTATTCTGACACCGCAGGTCCATGCATGTTGAGACAACACTGACTTCTGCTAAAAGATGGATAACGAGTACCTCTCAAACCCCAACTAAGACTCCAGACAAAGCAGAAAATTTTTGTCTTGCGAGATGAAGAGAGACAAACTGGAGTCTGACCAGTGCCGGAGTAAGACGGGAGTAAACAATTGAGCAGCTTTTTTTCTTTCTCTTTGTAATTGGAGGGCGCTACGATCTGCTTTGGGAATAAAACAGGACCCACAGTTAACTTTCTTCTCGCTAAATGTGATGAATGATGGAAATAAGGATGCATAATATTGCAATGTTAAGGTTTTAGCATTTAGCATTAATTTTTGTTTGTTATAAATATTTCTGTTGAACCACAATTCAAAATCAATGTCATGATTTTCATATTTTTTTAAATAAATATTATTACTTTTTTCAATTTTAGCTAATTTTACTGACAGCTATTTGGGATCAATGCCTCGTTGGATTAATTGGTAATTTGATTCCAAACTTTTGAGCGGTGGTGTATATAGTAGAAAAATTTCAGTTGTAAAATTCTGTTGACATGACTCATATTAAATAGAATTCGTAACACGAAGCCATAGCAACAACATTAACATTTTCTTTTTGATCTGTTTTGTTTGTGCTTTGCAGCTTGCAGCAGTCTGTTGAAATATTTATACTGAATACATGTTTTCAGATTGTTTTCAGATTGGTGAACCAACATACCATGAAAACAATTGACAATCAGAAACAATTGGGATTAGTAGCAGTTTGGAATCTTTTTAATTTCAGTCAGTGAGACAATGATTGTGCCTTTGGCAATGAATAAAAAAGGCACTTGTACTCAGTAGTTTACATCAGTTATTTTACTGATATACATTACAAATATTCAAAATATTTACACTTAGAAAATATTATCCAATTTATCCCATTTCCCACCACTGTACAGCTGAATCACATAATAAACCTACAAACCTGAGACACTAAAATCAAATACTTACAGCAGGGACAGGTTCAGAAAACTTGCTACATGGTAGCAAATTGGAACAAAGTACAAAAACTCATCAGACCCATTACATCTTTCAAGTCAACAAAAATCTGACTGTACTGTATTTACCACAAAATATACTAAATATACTACCTTGTCAAATCTGCAAAATATCTGTCACCTCTGGCTGATCCTGTTGAGAAAATAAAATGTTTAACATTTAAGATGAGATGTCGACCACTCCTCAGAGGACATCGTGTTGCTCAAACCCAGTGTGTTCAACTGTGCTCCATTTTTCTGCTCCTCTTGCTCTTTTTCAGCACACATGTTCAGCCATGTGCCACAAAAGAAACATCTCCATCCAGTGTTTCTTTCTTCGGTCACAGGGAGCTGCTAAACAGCACATTTGTGATGAACCATTTCTGTCCAGTGCATTTCTGCAGAGCCAGTTGATAGCCAAATTCATTGTCACTGCTCGTTACAAGCTCGAGGCATCTCTTCGATTTCCTGTTTTGAATGGATCCTCCCTGAAAAGATAAAAGCAAGTCAGTTAAAATCATACCAGGCTCCAGAAGAACAATTTCTGTTCACAATAAAACTTCCCTTCTCTAAACCCACACTGCTGAGAATGGATATCGATATGAGCTGCAGAAGTGCCCTAAGCCGGGTGTTTGGCTGACTCACACTCCCTTCTACACTAGGCTCACCAGATAGCATCAACATGGTTTAAAGGCAAAAATAACTATCTTTTAATTTTTTTCCTTTGCAAGGGAAGAAATTTAGGAGGGATAGCAAGAATGAATCAGCAAAAAGAAATAGACATAAGCACACAAATGTAGATCAAAGAGAAAAGAAAGAAAAATATCAAATAAATTTAAGACGGAAAAGAACACCTCATATAGGGTTTAATAGCAATTGCATTATTATTTAAAATATCTTATTTATTTATTTAGAATAAAAGATTTAGGTATGTGGGTGTTAGGGGAGGAGCCCTTAATGTAAAAATAAATCTTAAATTAAATATTTAATGTGATAGTTAACAGAGTTTGGACAGAAGCAGCACATCAGATAACTAAAAGTACTTCATCATGACCTCATTAAATGAAGCAGAATTTTCTCATTACAGTTTCTGGGCTGACAAAGAGCAAGTGACTGAAGCAAAGGCCTTTTAACAGTTAATACAACGTGGAGAGAGCTGTAAAGAGAGAAGTCTTTTCAATGTGATGAGAGGAATGCAGTAAGATGTAGGATGGAAAAAGACCCAAGGACCTGGCGGCTATAAAAATTGTAAGGAAAATGATTATTTTTATATTTCCACAAGCATTGGGTCTTTCTGCAAGGTCCAAAAGACATTTCTGATGGATAGCAGAATGGTAGTAAATGCTGCAAGTGGGCATTTATGGAGCATTATGGAGCTGGTCTGTGCCAACTAATGATGCAGTCTGTGGAGCCATAAAGGCAATAAAGAAAAAGGCTATTTGGTGTATAAACAGATCTATTTCAGATGTTATTTGAATCATCTATACAGCAGGTTTTTTTCCCCGCTACTGTAGGTGTGCTGTGATTTGTATAGTTTGACTCACACCACAACAAAAATGCTTGAAGGCTTTGAAAAAAAAAGAAAAAAAGCGATTTATTATTTAAATCTCTACCTATTTTGAATTTGATGCTAACAAAAAGTTTGAACAACAATCTTAAAAAATTTAAAATAGAAAGAAAGAACAACCTCAGGAGATTACTCAGAACATACTTGCAAATCTGTGTAATGCTTAAAACAACACCTGGTGGAACATCTCATAGTTTTTTGTTGTTGTTGTTGATTGTCAACAAGCCATCATCAAGATTTAGTATGAAAATAGTCCAAAGGAAGATGAGCCTTTTATAAGAATAAAGATCAGTAAGTTTTCACCACACTTGGAATAAAAAATATAGAATTTAAAGAATTCATGTTTTAAATAATTTAGATTTTTTTTTTTTTTTTGTCGATTTTGGGTCTAAAATATAAAAACAAAACAAACAAGTGGCTATACTATTTCTAATTAAATATACCAAATCATTACCAGGCAAAGCTCATGTAAGTGAATCTCGTTACTGCCACACCATAGAATCAAACTAGTATAATATATCAACCAGTAGTGATGATTTAAACATTGTAAGCTTATACCAATAATTATATGCTGCCAATAATTAGATATAAATAATCTTTAAAGGGACTTGAGGCAAGATTAAGAAATGAGACTCGCGACTGCCGTGACTGGCGCTTCAGGTAACTGCAGCCACGAGCCAAGCCGTCTCAGGTGCGTGCACAAACTGAAGCTATAATGTCGTTTACTACACTGATAAAGTCTTTTTCTTTGTAGTGACACTTTTTTGTGTCTTTCAGTTGATCTGGATCATTTGCTGACGGCAGAAGAATCCATAACTATCCCTTACAGTAATTGAATCCACGGCGACCGTCTCCTTCTTGTATCAAAACTGTCGGGGCCGCAGATGCAGCATCATTTGACATCACATCCGCAGGACAGCGTGGGAAATTCAGCCACCAAATTGCAGCGCATTATGCAGCACACAGCCTGTTAAAGGCAACGGAGAGAGACGTGGGTGGGCTCGTTCTTTTTGGATTTTAACGCTTCATCCCCCAATAATATTAAAAAACTGGACGAGCTTGTTTATTCTTTCACAATTCCTGCCTCTAGTACAGTGGTGTCCAAGGGTCGCTGTACTGATGGTTTTCTATGCCTCCTTGCACCCGCACAGCTGACTCAGATTAAATGAATGTAAAAGCCTATGAATTTGAGTCAGATGTAAGTTGGAGAAGGGACACATGGAAAACCTGCAGGATTGTGGCCCTCGAGGACTGAAGCTGGACACCCCTGCTTTAGTCCCTTTAAAAGAAGATTTGAGTGCATGAGCATGCAAAGATGTAAATCATTAAAAAACACACTGGATATTTAATGAGTTTTGGAAGGTTTTTTTTTTTCCGACATACAGTATATTCATATAAATGAAGTATTGTGTGTCCAAAATCTACTGATTTTAGTTGTGGAATAAACATTTTAAGTAACAAAACCTATTTTTGGTTGCACATGTTTCCTAAAAGTTTAATGGACATAAGAATTAAGTTCTAAATTAAAGAATAGTTCATGCACGTCTTTATCTGTTTTTCTTTTTTCAAGTACATCTTTATGTTTTAAAAACACCCTAAGAAAGAGTTAAAATAGAACTGTAAAATGCACCTACAGTACAAATGTTTTATGCTTGTATGAAGATGTGTGAATAAAAAACAGTTGAGATTCAGTGGATTCATTCAACAAACAACACAAAATGAATTGAGCCACTAATTAAATACTACAGTTGAGAAAAGCCACTTCTCCGCGTGTGACCCGGCGTAAAAACAAAGCAGGGGTGACTCCTTTTGTTTCTGTCACATGTGGTGCGGTGTTTTGGTTAAAAGGTGTTGCACGGCGATGATGTCACGCGATCACTTAGCAGCGCTATCCGGTTAATACTCCGCTTCCAGAGTAAGGGTACAGCTTGCTGTGGGGACACAACGTGAAATCAGCACATCCGTACCAAAAACCACCTGATCCGGCCTGGCCTGACCCAGACCCGCGGGTGGAAACGGGACTAAAATGAAACATGTCCTGCTAAGAGCGGGACTGGGACAAAAAGTTGGCCTTTGCATTTTGGTCAAGCCAATATACATTGTCCTGTGTTTTATTCCTGCATTTTTGCTTATTTATTCATCTTCTATGTTGGTTTTTATTCTGCTTTTTCCTTCTATTGTAAGTGTACTTGAGTGGGATGAAAGGCGCTTCCAAATAAAATATCTTGTCATTATTATAATTATCAACACTTTCTTTGGCTCCCTTAAACCTGACTATTAACTATGCAGCTCCTAAAATGGCTAAAACCGTGCAGTGAGGTAGCAGGAATCAGTGAGAATAGACACCAAAACACATCCAAAAAATGTCTTTTAGTAAACTAAAAAAAAATACTATACTCCAGCACAGTGATGAATATTAGAGCAACATTTCCTAGCATGTATTTGACAGATAAAGATAAAATAGAACAGAGATGAGAAATGATGGATCAGATGAAAACTGTTCCCAAACAAAGAGTAGAAACTGTGTCCCTGCTGTCTGCTCCTCTCTTCTGAAGATGTTATCTCTGGTTATCTCATCCAGGTTTAACAAAGGATTGAATGGAGATTTAACAAAAAGAATATAATGCAGTCAGGTCCAGGATTATTGGATTCTTTAATAAAAAGATAAACAGTTGCATCATTATTAACATATGGACTTATGTGTGTAGGTTGACCCCCCCCCCCCCCCATTTTAAGATTGGCTGTTTTAACCAGTGAACCAGTTATTCAGCAAACAAAACCAGTTAACCAGCTGTTCTCCTGCTGCAAACACCGACATCATCAGCTAATTCTATAAATGTAAGGACAACTTGCATTGTGATAAACTGTTTCATTGATGTGTTATCATCATTACTGTAAACAGCTAGTGTGTTCACTGCAAACTGGCTCATATGGATCAGACTTACTGGGTTTGATGGGTCCTTTACTCAGTCAGAGCAGAACCTCAGTGATGTAAAAGCAGCACAGCTTGCCACAGTTTCTACCATCATCATCATCCATGACAGCTGAAGGTCCTGCTGTGGTCAAACTGCCAATCATTTTGGAAATTTCCCCAACCTCATTTCCCCCTCTGTGCCTCCTCCGTTTCCTCTCTTTAGTTCTGACACTGGCACAGAGCCAAACAGGGTTTAAAGTATCTGATTGGTTCAGCCCGGTGTCAGTTACAGCATGAACAGAATCAACGGGCCCCAGATCAACGTGTTTCATGGGTTAGTGGTCAGGAAAGAAAGTTATCTGATGACTATTTGGATAAATGAATTACTCAGGGAGCACACTGAGAGGGGAGAGGATAAAAACTTGAGTAGGTTGGCTCATGGTTAGTTGGGCCACTGATCTACTGAGTTTTATGGACCAGTCAGACCAATAAACAAATTGTGTGAGCTTGAAAAATTCTTCAGCACATCGGGAATATGCCAGGTATGCCTGATGGTCACTTTGTCCCTGCCTGTTAAACAAGTCAAAGGAAAACAACAACAAAAAAAAAAAACAAAATCAAACACTAATTTCATCTAGACTACAAACTATCTTGTGCATTACTCCTTCTTTTAGAAAGGAGGAAATCAGGTGGAGCAGAAAACAAAAAATAAACTAAAAGCTTATTTCAAAGCTGATGGTGATAAAAAGGGGAAAACGAGCTAAAACAGGATATGACTATCTTTGTCTTGATTGCACCTCTATTCTTCTTATGTTGGATGGTTGATATACTGGGTTTTTACATCTTCATTTTCAGTATATGCCAAGATAAATATGACTTTTCACTGAGACCCCATTGCCCCTTGTTAATAGGACCCTTGGTGATTACATATGGCCTTAAGAAAAACTGGCTCTGCAGAAAATGTTATGCAATTATTTCCACTTTGTCTAATTTACACAATATATGTACTTTGCTCTTCTGTCTGCAGGATCCCCATTGATGCTGAGAAAGAAATCACCCTGATAATGAACATAAAAATAACTTAAATGAAAAATAACATGGCGAATTTGATTGGTGTTTAGTGTCATTCTAGAAACTGGAGTTTTTAGATCTATTTAACGATTTATACACCACATCTTGCACTGCAGTACACTATTGGGAAACACTGTTTTATTTCTGTGAAAGCAACACCCAGAAAAATGACAGAGTAATCCTGAAATCATAAAATGGGGTCAAGATGTAGTTCAGTCATTTAGAGCAAGATAATCCCTTTCTAGAGTTGCTTATTTGAAATCAGCTGACAACAAACATTTTTTCCCCTCAGCTAGCCATGCAACGATGTGTATGGCTGGATTCAGCCCATAACTGAAAAACATTTTTTAGTTATGGCTCTTGCACAAAGGAATGTCACTGTTAATTTCAATCCTGCCCACAAAGCTTTGATTGGTTGGTTGATTGTTTCTTAAATCAGAAAAAACAAACATCAATAAGGATGCCAAAGGACCTGTTTGAATTGCAACACAAATCAAATATATGGATGGTTTCACAGGTTTGGAATAAGGCCATTTTAAAGCTCCGGGTCTCTATAAATCTGCAACATCGACTGGTATAAGCAGCTGTTATGTTGCTGTCAACATAGAAAATCTTACCTCTTTTCAAAAAAGCCTCAGCGATTTTGAATGTAAATGGAAAAATGTAACACAAGAATTTTTCTAATTTCCATTAAGGTTTGTGTGAACGTTTCTGTGTTACATACATTGGTATTTGTATGAGGAGAATCAAAGGATCTTGCCCACACATACCCACAACTCTATAAGCAAACCAAACTGTGTTTCCACCCACTTTCTATACTACATAACTAGTCTTAACATACATCTTTACACAATACATTCATCTCACATAACAAAACCTCCGATAATGGGCATGTATAGCGACTGAAGAAGTGAAACAGTCATTTTATATTTAAACAGAAATAGTTTAGATAAAAGGTGCCATGACATCAAATTTCCCTTTTCTGGGGTTTTGGGGGTATAATATGATCAGTTGTGCACTGATGAGGCCATGTGAATGTCCAGAATGAGAATCAAAGTCCCTGTTCATTGTCAGTCAGCTTTGTTTCTTTGTTCAAAAACGATTGAATCAGACAGCAGCTTATCATTCTACGTAGTTCTATCATTCTACGTAATTCAATTGCTCCAATAAGAGCACACTATAAAAGCAAACAGCCCCCCCCCCCCCCCCCCCCCCCCCCCCCCCCCCCCCCCCCCTCTGTGCTTCCACCCTCCGCTTCGCTCTCACCCGCTCCAGTCAAGTCTGGATTTTTAAACAAATTGATTTAAAAGAAAACTTCTGCAACAACACTGAGGGAGGCGACCACAACCTTGTCATTACCTGTAAGTTTATTTATTTTCTAAATGCTGTCTTGTCTGATAAACGTAGCTCACTGTCTGAAATGCACGTTACTAACAGATAGCCTTTAGCAAACTCCAACTGCAGCTTGACCTACTTTCTCTAGATAAGGTTATAGCCAAATAAGGTGTAGCCAATCAAAATAAAGTCAACTTGGTCTCCGGGTAAAGTTGCATATCATTACCGCACCAACTGTATTACTGAGGAAGGGAGGTCTAGTGTGCCAAAACAATGTAAAAAGGCAAGATTTGTAACAAGTAAAACTATATTTGAAAGGACATACAACCCTATGGTTGGTTTTGCTGTAACTTCTGCAAAATATCCAAACTAATGTTAAAAAAACAAACAAACAAAAAAACAGAAGAAAAACTTTTGCAATTTCTCTCTGGAATTAATGAAGTATTTTCATATCTGATTTATTTGAACTTATTTCATTTTCAACCATGTGTTGTTCAGTAATGCTGTATGCTGTGCCATATATTGTTACCTGAGTAAAGAGCCAGTGGAGCTTCATGCGTTTAGCTGCTGCGTAGCTGCACTCAATGAGACGCGGCCTGCTGTTCACGTCCACCAGGCACTTGTTGTCGTCATCATCGACGGTGGGGCTGAGCAGCCCAATGTGGAGCTGCTGGGTGCTGGTGTAGTACACATTCTGAAAAGAAAAACCATCAAAATTGTGATGCCACACTTTGTTCAGGCGACTGTGGTTGACAATTAGTTCACCACTCATTCGAAGCTGCCTTCATTCATACAGGTGCTTACAGTTAATTAAGCTTATTCATGTTTCATCTTCAAATAAAAAAGAGATGTCTATATACAAATATACAAAATACATTTGTATAAATGTAAAAAAAATACATACAAACAAGTGCCTATAAACAAAAGCAGCTCATAATTATTCCAGAAATAGGGAGAAATCCAGAATAAATGTTGTCTCTGTGGTAGAAACTTTACCAACTACTTTTTGTCAGAGGCAACTGTTTGCTTATGGAAAATAAAAAAGCCAGAAATCTTTTGAGGGAAAAAAGAAGCTTGTTATCCACTTTCACAAAACAAAATGTAAGGGACAATGATGTACAGCAGTATATATATATATACCATGTATATCTGCATCAAAAATCTACATCATTGAGAAATTGCACTACAGAGTATCTGCACAACTTGAGTATCCAGAGATAAATTTATGTTTAAATCAAATTTGAAAATATGTGGGAGAAAAATCCCCCTAAAACAAGGCAGTTTGGCCTCATGGACCCTCATAGAAAACCAATTTCTTTTTTCTTTTCTTTTGGTAGCTTAAAACTAGCCAGTGACTGAAAAGTAGAGAACAGAGAAAAGCTTAGAGCAATGAATACCAATTTGTTTGGCAGCTCTTTATTTTTTCTCTTCTCTCCCACTCATCATCTCACGACCCCACAGATTTATTTGGTGACCCAAAGTAAGGGCACAACGCCTACGTCAGCTGGACTGCAGTAGCCAACCATACACTGCAGAAAACAGTTAAAGATGGATCCACGCCTCCAACTCACCCTGCTAGCACAGTAAAACAATTATATACTAACGTCAAGGGGCCCCTTCCTCTGCACAATGTGTGTCATTATTTTTCATATCCTGCTGGTAATTATTGGCAAAACTATTGAATACAGTACTTCTACATGGTTTAAAAGGATCCAAATATGGCCTCCCTTTATAAACTATCCAAGCCATGCAGCGTTATAATTCCTCAATCTATTGCCTGTATATCCTTTTTATCATCATTCTTTCAGTCTCATTTTATGAGTCTCATAATGCCAAAACTGCCTCCATGACACCAGATTTTTCTCAGTGAAAGTGTGAATTTCCTTTTATTTTTATTTGACGCTGCTCACTTTTGCAGTGGCTCAGGTTGCCAGGCTGCTAAATGGCAGCGGTTTCTATTGCTTAAGTTGATTTGCTCTTGTTACCATTTGAGCCGAGTTGGTGTAGTGTCTGACTGCTGACAATGTGCTGCCATAAACACAGTTTGAACAGTGGGCTTTGTAACGCTCTTCCTTTCATGTTTGCCTTTGCAATTTTCTCTTAAGGCGCTGATGCGCTGTGCTCACCACACCACCTTGGACACAAAGTCTAACTCTCCCAAAGCTACACTAAGAAAAAGCAGCTGAATCTTGGAGCGACATGCTTTGACTGACCACAGCAAACCTTTACATTATCTACTGCAGCATAGAAAGCCCAGTTACCTAACTCTATCATACAAAACAGATTTTTAATATACAAGTTTTAAAGTTATTCAGGCACCAAGAGGAGTTGTAAAAATTGTTTCAGTCTGAAAAAGAGATGATAAAATTCAATATAATTATACACATACGTCAATGAAGTCTTCTCCAGAATGACTTTTTAATTTGTACATTGTTGTTAACATCAATGCAGGTGTAATGAGTGTGAACCATGTCCTGTATATTCATTTGAATTAAGAAGGGCAATGCTAGATCTCTGTCACAGCGAGCTTTAACGATCTCTGAAAACAATTGCTCAGACGTAATGGGACAGAGCAATCGATACGAGCTGGAAGAGGCAGGAGAAAGTAAATGATTATTGTGCTGTGCTAATATTTGAAGCCTTTTTAAAAAGTTATTTGGGCTGAAATACATCCTAAACAAGAACTCCGGAGAGTTAAGTTAAGAAATACACAAAATGAGTAAGAGCTAATTTGAAAAGACCAAGGAAGTTGTTCTGATCTTGAAAGTTGTGCCAGTCTGAATCTGTAACTCTTTTGTTACCATGAGGAAAGTTATTGTTCTGCAAACAAATTTAAAGAAAGCTGGAGATAAAGAGGAAAAAACCTCTGGCACAGTTAGTCATGATGTTTAGTTGGGAATTTGGGGATTTTATTTAGATTCAGTTTGGATGTGTCACTTCTAAAAGGAAGCAGTCCAAAGAAGATCTAGAGAAAAAAAGCTTAATTTACTAATAAAGAAAATCCTCATGATGAAAATGAAATACATGGTGCAGACTGAGTGAAGGTTCAGGAATGATTCTGACCTGTGGTGTCATCCCATGGCAGAGATACAGGATGGGGACGTTGTCGTTGTCTGGGCCCTGGTCCAGACACAGATCGTTCTTCAAAGAGTTTTTCAACTCACAGACAAAAACACAAACAAATGTTATTTTCTGCAAGTAAAGATAACAGTGGCAGTGTTTTAGCAGATAATTGCCGTAATCATATAACAGTGAGAATCTGAATTTCTGACACACTCAAAAACTCCATAAATAACTTTTACAAATGGATATTGTTGTAGATCAGCTTGACTTGAATTCAAGTTCAAGCTTGAACTTGAATTCAAGTTCATGACAAAACAAAATGGTCCTCAGTTCTCAGGTTGATAATAATCTACTTTTACACACGTTATAACCAGCAATCTACAGCTTAAGGATGATACTGGGGCCATTGAGTTACTTAAGCTGAACATCACAAGAGATACTAATTCCTGTTTAAAGTAACTGTTTTTACTGTTTTGTATTTATTTTGCAGTCATGATGAATATGGATAGAATGGTCAGGTGGATGTGGGTGTTGATATTTCATGGCTTTTTTAAGCATCTATACAGTACTTTGTTTTTTTCTAAAGGAAGTGAGTGGGAAGTTTTTCTGTTTACTAGCATTGATTACTTTCTTTTGTCATTTTCTAATCTTAAATTAACTGTACAACTTTGCATTATGTAGATTTTTTCAATAATAAGATTACAAAGCCCTTTTTAGGAGCTCAGTGAATGTTTTTATCAGTACTTTAGACAGAGAAAACACACTCAGGGCACACTAAAGACGCATTCAGATCTGATCGCTCAGGCCACATTAAGAGGAGATCCTGACACATGGATTTATTTTACAGTCTGAGTAAGATAACTACGGCAACTAACATCCAGAGAAGTACAGATTTATGCAAAGAATGTACTAATCCATGCACCAATAAAATAATGGCATCAAAAATTACTACAGCTGCTGACTAATCTAAAATGATGAAATAGCAATCAGTGGGAAGTTATCTAAGAAATTGTACTTTTGGCTTATGGTTTAGTCAAAAAAAAAAAAAAAAACAAACAAACAAACAAAAAAACCACCAAACAAAAAAAAGAATCACAAGGAGCATTTGCAGGTCACTTGCCTCAATATTCATTTATTGTACTTGCTGTGGTCTACTGTATATAGGAAAATACTACACTCAGACAATAAGAATCTTGGTTTTCTGACTCATTCAGACGCACTAAAACAACTGAAGTTTAGTTGGTAAACCATCAGAATTTACAGTATTGAAAGCTTCAGAGTATCTTTATCAGCAGAAATGAGCTGAGGATGACCTCTGGAAGATCACAAATGATCATTTATTCATTTCTCCTTTATGTCACATTACTGTGCAGAAAATGCTTGTAAATGATTCCACAACAAATGAGACTCGGGTATTTCTGAAATATGCTTAAGTCTGAAAAAGATACAGCTCACTGAATGTATTTGTGATTTAATAGAAACATCAGCAGACCTGCTATTGCCCTGTCTGTTGCTCAGTTGACAGTTGGCTGGAGGCGACTGAGATCTGATCACAGGTGCTTACTGTGGACACGTGGGGTTGTATTTTAATGCCAGGTGTGAACACACACACTTTCAGCTGTCCACATGTGACAGGATCACCCAGAGTGCATGTTATTACCAGATATAAATGGGTGTTCGGTTTTCTCCCAAAGTTGCTGCAGACAATTTCTAAATAAACGTGAGGTCCAGTTTGCAGATAATTTGCAAAACACAAGCTGAGTGAGGATGGTTCATCCACCTGCTCTCCTCATCCCTGCAGAGCATCATTTCAACTACAGGACGTAGAAATCATAATTCAAACATTATGCACTGCTTGCAGCAGTGCTTATTTTTCTATGAAAATATATCCAAGACTGCTGGAGTTTGGACAGCCAAAGAAGAGGGAGAAAAAAGATGTTTATACCCCACAGTTACCATCTCATTCTTGCATCAGCCAGGCACCTTTCTTATGATTTATAGAATAGAAAAAAAAAAAAAAAAAAAAAAAAAAAAACGTAATTACAGAAAATATAGAAGAAAGCAGTGGAGTGGGCTGGGACATTAAAAACATGAAACACTGACTCTGCTTGAACTCAATGTTGCTTTATAAAAATGCAAATCATAAGTGTTATGTTTTATGAACATGACTCAGTCTTTCAGACCCAGAGGGTTATTCATGCTCGTCTTGACAAAGGTCTGACTGATTGCGAGATAAAAACTGCTCTGCAGGGAGCTCCAGGGACAGCAGTTTGTGTGGGGAGTGAATTAGGCAAACATGTGAGATCAGAAAAATACACAGTTGGGAATGATTTCAACTCCCCACTGGCTTCGGAGATGTCTACTTCTATCTGATAATCAGTAAACCACAGGCAGAACATGCTTCTGTCAACACCACACGTCTAAATATTGCTTGTGGCGTGAAAAAAAAAAAAAACAACAACACAATGACACCTGTGGGGACAAGTCACAGTGCAATGGCTTTTAAAGCCCCTCAGCTTCTGTAATGTGATGCATATCTGAAGAAAGTATGTAGGTGAAGTACAGCTAGGGGAGGGATTTAAAACAGTCCTTCAGATTTGATTGAACTGCTTTTTATAAGCTTTGCAAAATCACAGCAATATGGAGTTATAGAGTGGACTTCAGGTTTCAATCCACACCTTCCATCCAGACTGAGGGGATGGAGATTAATATGAAATGCAATACTGCTTTCCTAGGAAGCTGGAAGACTAATTAAATACAATCCCCGTTTCATGTAAGAACAAACAAACAAACAAACAAACAAACCAAAAAATAGAAATGCTTTCTGAAAACATGACCAAATTGAATTTAATGCCAGAAACGTAAAAAAAAAGAAAAAGAAAAAAAGAGGGGTTGTGACAAGAAGTTGTGCAATGCTAAAAATGTAATAGCTGGTTAAACATCTCAGGGACATTGAGGTTAATTAGCACCAGGTCAACAAAGGGATTGTATATCAGGGGAACATCTAAGAGCAGTCTTTCAGAAGTGTAGGTGATGAGGGGGTCAATACAAAGTGAAAGACAGCTGGATCAATAGTTCAACACTTTGAGAGTGATGTTTGTCAACA
The DNA here is from genome assembly GCA_023101725.1 of Atherinomorus stipes. Classification (NCBI taxonomy): domain Eukaryota; kingdom Metazoa; phylum Chordata; class Actinopteri; order Atheriniformes; family Atherinidae; genus Atherinomorus; species Atherinomorus stipes. The sequence continues at coordinate 46,144 of JALJCO010010444.1, forward strand.
TAATATAGCAAAAAGGCAGAAGATTTAATCATCTACACTGTGTAATATGAGGCAATTTAAAGTATCCAGGTAGATCTATCCACAGGGGTATGGCTGAAAACCAATAGAAACGACTTGATATTCAGGCTCCCAGACATCACTGCAATAAAAACTGACCCAATTCTGTAGTGAACAAAAGTGGAAGGGTTAAGAACCACTTTTGATTGACAGAAAAATGTAATATTCTAATATTGGTCAATTTCTGAATCCACAAATCTAATTTAAAAATGCACCACGGGAAAAAAAAAAGCATACCTAAAGTGGATTCAGAGACTGAAAATTTAAAGTTCTCACTCACACTGACTCCCAGGGCAGAGGAGTCCAAAGTCGGTCCTTGAGGGCCAAAGTTTCCTGCTCCAATACACATGACCCAAATTAAATGGATCCAGCAGCCTATGAAGTTCTGGACAATGACTCACTGATGAGAGTCAGGTGTATTGGAGCAGGGACACATGGAAATCCTGCAGGATTATGGCCGTTGAGGACTGCAGGATACCCCTGACTTAGTGAACAGTTGATCTAACATGCATATCTGTGGAATGTGGGTGGAAGCTGTACCTGGAGATAACCTCCAAATATACACAAGAAGAACATGCAACACCCCACATGATGTCCATTTCAGTTAAATTTATCTAGTTTGTATCAAAGCTAATCAGTAAATACATTCCTATTTTAATAAATTATGTGGTATCAAATTGATGCCTGAACTCCAGTACTTGACGATACCAAAGCCAGCATTTTTGGCAGTATTGGTGGCATTTCCGCTACTGGTATCGGAATCTGATCAACTTTAATATGTGTGTGATGTTGCACCTGCCTAAAACATTCATTGGCCCTGTTTTACTGAAATGGTGTTTTTCACCTTGGCAGTGAGAATCGACATGTTGGGGAAACCCAAGTCAAATTAGCCCAAATCAAATCTGCTGACTTGGGTTAGATAGTAATCCTATATCACATTTTATGGGATAAAGTAACGCATACAGTACATTCTCGAGATCTAGGAATGAATAAAGTTTTAAATAAGTAATGAGTGATTATGAACTATAATTTAGGAAAAAAAAAATCTTTTTTTGCCATGAAAAAGTCTGACAATTTGCTACATGTAATGAATCCTCGAGCCACAGCCTGACTAATTCATGAAATCCATACAACAAATACAGAATAATGAGGTCAATGAGCTCAGAGAAATTAATGTACGGTAATGAGGGTCTTCTATGCACACTTTCTATGAGGCTACAATTTTTCATCATGCAAAAGAGAAAAATATCCATAAAAGTAGAAAGCAACACCAGTACAGTGTGGTCTGTGTGCAGCTGTGTAGGGTGCAGCATACTGATGCAAGGTGGGAGGGCCGTGGAAATAAAGCTGTTTGAGAACAACAAGCAATGGGCACATCAAATGCTTCCAGCATGCCCTGTTGGCTGCAATTTTTTTGGCAGTTCTTGCACCAAATCCCTCCAGAGAAGCGTAATACACGTATAATTGTGTAAGCTTTGGTTAATTTGTTTATCTATGTATCTAAGTCTTTGACAAAAAAGGAATAATAGAAAAGAAAGAAAAAGGAAAGACTTCCCACAGTAAAATTTGTCATTGTGAACTATTTTGTGCTCCTAATGGCAGTCTTCTGCATTTCAACGCAAGAGATTTAAATGATTTGCTCATGCAGAGCTATTCTGGCTTTTGGAGACACTAAAGTGAATTTGTGATGAAGAGTGAAATGGAAGCTTACTACTCCATATGCAATGGTTTCGCTGTACATCCTCATCTCGGGGTAGATGTTGACCAGGTACCACCGGAATGTTTTGCACTGCAGCCGCTTCCTCAGAGCCTTCCTCTCAGAGATATCGCCAATATCTATCCCTGAGTCCTGGGATGGACAAACGGCCATGCATACCACAAACACACAGGTACACACAAAAAAAATGAAACAGATTAGCTGGGGTTTCTGGAGAAGTGATCCAGATAAGAAGCCTTTGAGAATTCTGCAGCCTCTTGTAGTGTATTTAAAAGTTTCAATAATACTTGATTTTATTCTGTTTCTAACTTGAAAATGATTTACTATTTAGCCGTTAAATCAAACAGGAGCAATCAAAGCCAGTCTCATGTTCCACTCATGGACAACAACTGACTATATTTACATACTAAAAGTAGTTTTAAATGATTTTACTGTAGTTTCTAAGATTTTAATGTAACTTAAGATCCACTTAATAACATCTCACAGGCAGATGTACTTTTTACTTCAATAGTTTTATTTATTACATTTGTTTTAGGCAAGGCAAGTTGATTTGTATAGCAATTTTTATGAACATAATTCAGCCAGTGTAAAGACCTCAGAACTGGACTGATGTGGTCCACTTTTCTAGTCTTAGAGAGAACTCAGGCAGCAGAGTTCTGAATGAGCTGCAGCTGTTTAACTGATTTTTTAGGTAGACCAGTAAAGACGCTGTTACAATGATCAAGCTGACTAAAGATAAATGCATGGATTCATTTCTCCAAAGTTTGCTGAGATATCATTTTATCCTTGAGATGCTGTTTAGGTGATAGTAGGCTGATTTAGAGATGGCCTCAATGTGTTCGTCAAAGTTTAGGTCTGAGTCCATCACTACACCCAGATTTCTGGCCTGGTTGGTGGTTATTAGGTGAATAGACTGAAGCTCTGTGGTGACCTGCAGTCATTTCTCTTTGGCTCCAAAAACAATCACCTCAGTTTCGTTTTTGTCCAGTCATTTATCTCCTCAATGCATTTACTAAGAGCCTGTACAGGGCCTCAGTCTCCTGGTGGCATTGTAATATATAACTGTGTGTCATCTGCATAGTTATGGTAATTAATATTGTTGCTCTTTATAACCTGGGCCAGTGGGAGCATCTAGATGTTAAACAGAAGAGGCACGAGGATGGTGCCCTGGGGAACTCCACAGGTAATTCTTGTCTGCTCAGATGTAAAGTGACCAATTGATACAAGTACTTCCTGTTCTCCAAGTGCATTTTGAACCAGTTTAGTACAGAACTAGAGACCCATGCAGTTCTCCATTTGTTTGAGTGATATAATGTGGTCAACTGTATCAAATGCAGCACTGAGATCCAGTAAAACCAACACTGACATTTTTCCAGCGTCAGTATTCAGACATATGTCATTAATGACTGGTCAGAGAAGTCTCAGTGCTGTGGTGCTGTCTAAAACCTGACTGGAAGACATCATAGCAGTTATTTTGTCTTAAAAAGATGTTTAGCTGATGAAAAATAACTTTTTCAATGATCTTATTTAAAAATGGAGGAGTGGAGATCAGCAGTTGTTCATCTGTGTCTTGTCTAGATTGTCCCTTTTTAGCAGAGGTTGAATTACAATTGTTTTCAGTGGCTCTGGGAAAACACCCGATGTTAAAGACGAATTCACAATATGGCAGATCTGGCTCCAAAATCTTTTAAAAAAGCAATAAAACTGGGCAGGATGTCCAGACAGCAAGAGGAGTTCAGTTTATGTAAGATGTCTTCCACATCTCTGTATTTATTTATATTTGTTTATTTAAAAGGGACAATGCATTTTTAGGCACATATGCATTAAGTTTGCACAAGTACAAAATTGCAGGATTATAGCCTAGGCTAATTTCCATCCTCTGTCCCCTGCTGAGCCAAGCCCAGCTGCCCCCCCATATAAACCTCTCTCACAAAAAACTGCTGTTAATGGGATAAAACGTTCTCATGGTGTCCAGACATGGTGGATACAGCACATGACCTGAACCTGCTGCTGATGTACCAAATGCTTGTCTAATATTTTGGATTTTGTCAGTGGAGAATTCGGCAAAGTCATTGAGGGCCTTGGTGGAATAAAGTTCCAGTGCTACTGATACAGGAGGGTTTGTTCGCCTGTCAACTGTTGCAAATAAGGCCTGAGCACTATGATTGCTTTTAGTGATGACAGAAAAATAGGAATTCACTGCATTCCTCGGCTGTAAATTCTAATAGTGACGTTTCTCTTCATAGATGTCATCTTGAACTTAGATTTGTTTGTAGATTTGTTTTTCTCCACCTGTGCTCAGCCTTCCGACTTTCACTCTTCATTTTTTACCAGTGTGGAATTTCTCTATGGATATTTTTCCTTCTAGAGATAACCTTCATCTTAATGGGAGCAATCGAATCCATAATACTCAACATGTTAGCAATAAAGCTAGTGACCAGAGGCCTCATTTATAAAGCTTGCTCACGCACGAAACCGGGCTAGGAAGTGCGTAAGCAACTTCTTACGCAAAAGTTGGGATTTATAGAAAAAAAAACTAGCTTAGGAATGTGCGTAACTTTAAGCAAACTACAGACCTTGCTTATGCACATTTTGGAGACTGCCCAGAGAAAAATAATTTTGGAAAAATTATCTAATAAAGGTCTAATATACTTCTAGACAATGTGAGATCCACGTGAGAGCTAAATGAGACAATGGCTCATTTCTCCTGTTTGTCAACCTCGTCTCCAGATGGAAAAGTTCCACAAAATCTCAACCTAGTCTCACTTCCAGTTCCAAAGGAGATCTCAATCATTTCTCAAATAATTCTCAGGATTTCTGCATTAAGTCTCATATAAGACGATTTCTCCCGGTGAACTTTAGGAGAAACAAAAGAGACATTCATGAGAACGATTTGAAACCTGAATGAGGCTGGGATGAGATCTCCATTTTGTCTCCTGAGATGCAAAAGAGAAAGCTTTGAGAAGTAAAATTTTCCTCTGGGTGGGGATGGAGTCCCGTGCAGGCTGTCCTATGTCCTGTCATTCTCAAACATTTAATCCCCCCTTCATATCAAATTATTATGATAGACTGACTTTACAGGATTCAAACCAGCTGCGTTATTTATGCTGCGCAGTTGAACTGAAACTATAAGAACCTTTCAGATAAATAAAAAGGTCCGTAAGCAAACTTACTGTATGTTAAATCAACATTTCATCAAGTTTTCTCACCACCATCTTCCTCTCAATGATCATCAGGGTGATATATTTACCACATTTAACACAGATTGTAAGTGCGCTGCAGTCAAACCCGTGCGAACATGCTAATTTCAGTGAGAAAGCAGCTAAAGAGATAGTACTCCCAAAGAAAACACAGCAATGATCTGACAGCTCCACATCACACACCAGTTTTACAGTATTAAAAAGTAATACTTTGGTCTCTAATGTTTATTCATCAGACAGACGATTATATTTAGAGACTAATAATCATGTACTTTAACTTACTCGGTAAGTTTTTAAGTGCACAATTTATTTTAATGTTTAGAAAATAATTCTACTTGAACGAATTAAAGAACTAAATAAGTGCAGCCATGCTCAAAATGTAAACTCACATTGTTCAAACTTAAGACGAATGTTGTATTAATTCTTACAGTATGCTCAATTACCACTCTTGATTTTGCTGCATAGATAATTCATGGGTTTAAAGCTGAGGTTAAATTTCATGCTTCTTGAGTGCAGCCTGTGTTAAACGCCTCATTATTGACTGAATGAATTGCCTGCAGATGTTCATCTATTCATTACATGGATTTACATATTCAAACAGATTATGCAGAACAAGAAAAAAAAAGAAGATTCAGAAAACAAACATTTGATTTAGTCTTTGAGGGGACGCTACATTTAATACAACACAGCAGAGCAGGATTGTTCATTTTAATTGACTGAATCCAGTTTTTGATCAAATAAATATGTGCATCTTCACAAAACCCTGAAATAACAGTAATAAAACAACAAAAACCATATGGTTGCAAAAACAAACAATGGGCAGGACATTTAGTACTAAAGAGATAGCTGTCACTGCAACTGTATTTTTCAAATAATACAATTAAGCTCCATATATTGACAAAAAAGTGCCTCATTTCTGTTGGAAAATGCCAAGTTAAATGAAATATGTGGTAGGAGATCTTGATTTCTGTTCTTAATGCATTATCATTTATTTTCCTCCCCAAGCCACAGCTGTAATCCAATTTGCTTCTTTAATTTATCTTTGAAAATGTCATTGTCAGACATCACTAATGTCTCCATTTAGAACATTATATCGAATTATTTGAAGTATGTATTTATGCAGTGGCACACATCTAATTCAGGCCAGTCTACATATGACAAGAAAATAATTTCTCATGGGCCTTCAGGACGTGTCAGAGGCTTTGTTCAAATGAACATTTTGGATAAAAAGAGAGCAAATGATACTCCACACTGTAACGTAAATAACATGGATACAGATTTATGCCGGGTTTCTATATATTTATATATATTCTGTAACAGCTTCTGTTCCACAGCGGTAGTCACACTTAATGCCGGTATGAAAAGATCTGTTGCTGTAATAACATGTTACTGTGCTGTGTAAGTTACTCTTTAAATGCAGTATGGGTTTGTGCATTTCAGCTGCAAATGATTTTTTTTGTGCAGGCTATATGTAGTAGGGGTGTGTGCAATAAGCAAGAAATAGGGTTATGTGTGTGTTTGTGTTTTTAGTTTGTAGATTTTTAGATTTCTAGCCTGTATTTTTAATGATTTCATGCAATGACTGGTTTACACTTTTTAAGTTTTGTTGTACACGCTACAATGACAGTTAAGACCTATTCCTATTCTCATTTAAATCAGTATATGTGTGCATATATTTGCAATATTCCACAATGTGGTATTTTGTGGTATATTTTAAAGCTATTATGAACTAAACTCAAATATGATTACTAGTGATTTTGAGAAAAGGGTGTTTTTTTCTTTGTCATACTGATCTGAAGTCAACATGATACTAAAACCTCAACACTAAAATCATTTCATTATCATGATTCTGTCTAAAAAAAAAAAAAGTAAAAAAAAAATCAGAACAAACCTCATCACATCTTCAAATTTAAAAAAAAAAATTGAGTGTTGCAGGTAAGGAGGTCAATGATTAGATCTTCTTCATTAAGTAACAGATAGGAGCGCTCTCATCTAAACCTCTCATATCTAGTGTTGAGTGTTGTTTTTGTTGTTGACATGCACGGTGGCATCAGGCCAAATATCTAAAGAGCCCTCTAAAGCCTTCAGAGAAAAGACAATGGATGTGTATGAGTCTGCCAAATGATTTATGACGATTTACAAGCTATCTGAAGGAAATCCTCCTGCAGAATCTCATATTCTATCAAAGGATCTGCAGGTAACTCTGTAACTGTTGATGCTAGAGGGCATGTGTCTACAATTAGAAGAAAATCCCACAGATTTGACCTGCATGGGCGATGTGCCAGCAGAAAGCCTCTGCCAAACCATTAGAGAAAAAACATTGTTTGCATGTGAACATAAATGCAAAGACCAAGTCCTTATGGAACAATGTGCTCTAGACAGAAAAATCGGATATGTCAACACCTATGGTGTCTTTTTCAGGAAACAACTTTATTCCAGCAGTGCAGCCTGGAAGATATGTTGCAGCTTTTTGTTGCTTTGAACTGGAAAACTATAAAATATCAGTAAAGTTTTTAATAACAGGAGGACATATAAATTAATTAAAATTGGACATTTAAACCAGATGATGATCTTCAAGACATCGGCAAATCAAGGAATAGCTAGATTGAAAGACTTAGTATGATGAAATTGCTAAGATTTAAATCCCACCAAAGGGTTGAGAGGAAATTTCAAACAGCAATACACATAATAAAAAAGAAGAAGGAAACAATATTTTGCAGCTGGCATATTTTTTTTTTTATGAAATTAAATAGGGCTCAAAATGACCATAAACTGACAGTTATGCAAAATACCAAGTTAATTCTTCCAGTAAAGGAGAACCAGAGACTGAAGTCAAGGGTGCAACTAATTTCCATAATATCTACTTGTTAAAACTTTGTGGAATTAACTACTTGTATTAATTAACTATTCATTTTTCATGAAAATTTGCAAAACAACACTGTTTTTATAGAACAAATAAACATTATCCATTACCTCCATGGGAATATTCCAAGCCATATAGACGTGGCTTTTGAACTCATCCATCCAAACTTCTGCTACTCTGAGGGCGTTTCGCCGCACGTGAGACGTCAGATCTTCAGTGTAAGGTTTATGAGCACGTTCTATGTGGGCGATGCGAGCACACGGCAGGACCTCCACACTGCCTCCACATTGCCACACCTGGCCAAACACGATACAAAAAAAAGAGAAAACAGACAGAAAGCTGATTCAAAGTTCATGCAATCAAAAAAGCCAATAAAGCACTAAGCATATGTCCTCAGATTTATAAGAAAATAAAAGGTTTCAATTATAGGTTGATTCCTTGCACAAATACTTTTCCATTGTATTAATATTTCTTTGCTGATGGTAACAGCAGACTTGGAAATGGACTTACTGAAGTCTAAAGGCAGTTTGAAGAGTTTAAAAGGGTCTGTACAGCGGGTCATGAAGGCATCACGCCTAAACTGCTGGAAGTAGAAACCATCTGAGCACTAAACACCTATTGGCTGAGAAGGCAGATGCCCCTCATCACTGCTGCCCCCCCCTTTATTCCTGCTTGTAAAGAGGGATACCTGCGTTGTAGAGGAGGGAAACAGCCACTATGCTAAGAAAGAAAACCAAGACTTTTCAGTTAGAGCTTAATAGACAGGTTTATTTAATAGGTTTATTTTGTATATGATGTCTCATAAGAATAACAGTTTACATAAGTGATATATTATTTGTTTTGTTATGAGGCATTTGGTTATATTTTGTATAATTTTATTAGTTTTTTTCTAAATAGCTGAATTAGTTTAGAGTCCCTTAATGTCCTGCAGTTACATAAGTGAGGTTAGGTGCATCTTTGCACATAGAGTGCACATACTCAAGGTTTGTAGCAGGTTAATGGAGCTGGACCAGGAGCAACAGCTTTCCTAAATCAGTCGCAATGCACTGGGGGAGGTAAAGTAAGGGTAAAGGGGTAAAAGGTTAAAGTTTTTTTTTCTCTATTTCTCATTAATAAATATAATAATCAAAGTCAGTTTGCCTGAATGAAGGGGCAGAGAAAATCTAATTTGCAGTAACAGCAATTACAGATGTTCTTTGAGGGCCTATTAACCCTCTAGAACTGTGCAAAATGGTTTAGTCCACACCTGCACCAGAAGGTTCAACTCAGTTACACACAGAGCAGCCAGCCAGAGGTCATGTACAGTATTTCCCTAAGAAAGTGTCTGCTTTATTAATACTACAAGGAGAGAAAAAAAATACAAGGCAAGAAAATCAAGAGAGGGGCAGCAGCCTCTTATTAATTTCTTTGAAAAGAGAGGTGAGCAGGACCTGAACAAACATTGAGATGATATCAGCAGCATGTGTCTGACAGTAAAGGCAGCATGTTAGGATTGGACAACATAGATTGATTACTATCAGAGATTCATCAAAGCAATTACTGCAAATCATTTGACTCCGCAGAGCTTGTGATAAAAAATAGTTCAACTTTGTATAGATTTTATTTTTTAGCCCTTGTAGTGATCAATCGTGACATACAGTATTTGGTATCAATGGATTCCTTGTTACTTCAGGATTGTGAAGATGCCACTGTCATCACATTATCCTCACATGCCACATTATCCTCACAAAAATGCACCAGACCCCTAAAATCAAAATGTTGTTAGCAAATTATTTTCCATTATTTTTAAATTGATAAAATGAAACAGAAACGAATATTCTAGCCTTAAGGCTGCAATAAACTATGAATAAATCTAAGTCTGATTATTTTAACCTCTACTGTTGGTGATTTGAGTCAAACCTAATACCTTAATAATATCTGACCCTGAAAAAGGAACTGTCTGAAGATTATTATTGAATTACTTAATTTAGTGCATTAAGTAAAAAAGAAGGGAGTGGCATGAATCATAGAGTTGTTCAGCCAACAGAACAGAAAAAGTTCACAGCTAGACAAGAGGTATAATGCAAAACATGACTTGGTGTAGCCCAGCAAATAGTTTATTGCATGGCAAATATATACATTTAACCTACCACTGTAACATCATTATTCATATTTAGCTTAGCAAAGATTAACAACATAAACCACGTGGTCCTCAGTATCTGACACAGCAGCAAGTCCATCATCATCATGCCCAGATTACAGGACTGTCTCAGAAAATTAGAATTCATGATATTCTAATATTTTGAGATCGGATATTTGAGTTTTCTTAAGCTGTATGGCATAATCAGCAATATTAAAACAATAAAAGGCTTGCAATATTTCAGTTGATTTGTAATGAATCGAGAATGTATGACATTTTCATGTTTTTTTTAAATTCGAAAGAACTTTATCACAATATTCTAATTTTCTGAGACAGTCCTGTATCTTATCTCAAAATCTTAGAATATCATGAATTCTATTTTTCCGAGACAATCCTGTATAGTAAGGCAAGGCAAGTTTGTATAGCACATTTCATGTACAGGACACTTCAAAGTGCTTACTGAAGGAAGTGAAGTACTGAGGATATGACACAAGCTGAGCTCATGTAGGCAGTTAAATTATTCAGTTTACAATCAATCATCTGCAGCTGATTCAAACAAAAAAGTCTTTGTAAAACTTGCATGAAGAGGCTTTTATTCTGTAGTATGTCATGCTAAACAGGTTAAGATAATCTCGTATCTATGTCTTGTATCTAAGATTGTGGGGTCTGTACTCCTTGTAGAAGAGAAAGAAAGATTGAAAATATGAGCGAAGAAATGGGAAGTGAAGATTGTTCTGAAGGTAGAGACGAGGTTGTGAGAGGCTGCACATTGCAGGAGTGTGTCTGCCAGATGAACCAGGACTATGACCAGAGAAGCCACTTTGCCATGTAGAGGTTAACTAAGATTGTGGTTATCGTCTTTTGGGCCTTTTCCATTGCAGCTGCACATGGCACGGTACAGCACAGCACAGCACCACACGCTAAAGACGACCGGGACGGTTTTTGTTCCCACGCAGGAGAAATAGTAGTCTATCACCTGGAAGTGGCCGGAGTAGACGCGGTCGAGACTGCAGTGACGTCACTTCCGTGCCACGTGGTGGGCAGTAAAGTAAAAACAACAATGGAGGCATTGGACGATGTCGAGGTGTTACTGCTGTTGTTGTTTTCTCTGTGGCTTGTAGTCACCGAAAACAGAGCCAGATATTTTCAGAAGAGGCGAGGCGAAACACGTATGACGACAACTTCCTTTGGCCAATCAGTGGAGAGCCGTCAGGCACGTCACATTTTGTGTAGGTTCAGCACGGTTAGAGCTAGCTCTGAAACGGGTGCGAAAAATTGTAACGGCTCGTAACGGGTTTTACCAGAGGACACACGAATAAAGCGTGTCGTGCCGTGTAAAAGGGTTACGAAAACGGGCAGTGGAAAAAGCCCAATAGTCTTTTACCATGGGGCAAGTATGTGTGATAACTATTGATCTAGTCCATAGGGGCCCGCTGAAATTGTTTGTACACAGGGCTCAAAATTCTGTGCCATACCCCTGCCTATGAGAATTTCTTAGTTGACTATGGAGGGAAAAATGACCACCTCTGACCTACGATCATGTCCCAGAGGACAATTGTTTGTCAACTTGCAAATTACCTCCTGAATACAGCTTTGGATAGATGTGACTGCTGTGGAATCCTCATAATAAGAGAATCATGTGTCATCTGTGTAGCAATGGAAACAGATGTTGTAATTGGGAAAGATATAGTCCAAGGAAAGCATATAGAGTGAGAAAAAACTGGTCTCAAAATTGATCTTTGAAGATTTCCACTTGTGACTGACGCTGTGAAGGGGTCTTGTTATTTAAGTAAAAGGAAAACCACTGGAGAACATCACGCTGAATGCCGACTTTATCTTTCAGATGATGTATGATGTTGTCATGTGTGATGATGTGAAAATAATGGCCAACCATATCAAAAGGTAAGAAAGGATTGAAATGGTGCATTTACCACTATCTAAAAATAAGAGCAGATCAATGGAAAATTTGAGCAGGACATATTCTGTGCTATGATGAGCCATGAAGAAGAAGAGTCATATATAATAATTCCTAGAGAAGAGAGATTCATGAAATCCTCACAGTTATCAGCCACTGAGAGAGAGAGAGAGAGAGGGCTAGCAGCTTTGAGGACATTATTAATACTTTATTAATGACTGTGTACATTATTAATGACTGAATCGTCCCACACACTCAGGTCTTCCACATACAGAAATATGATTGTCAGCCCTAAGGATGAGGATGACCATGGTTATGAGGTTATGAGCTTGACAAGAAACATGCTTTTTTTCCAAGCTTTAACTAGGTTTATGAAAGGAATGAAAAAAAAGATCAGAGTTGAGGAATTACAGTCATTAAAAAAAGACTTTGTAGAGAAAAAAACTGATATCTTGCAAGGCAAAATGACAAAAAGAGACAGATAATGAACATTTTCAGTGTAGCAGATTATTGCTTACCTTCCTTAAAGGCACTTGCGGTGTTTGGAGACATCTGTGGATGCTGATCTATGTTTGGATCATTTCTACCCTGTACAGATTTCTGAGTTGGCCAAATTGGTTGTGGCATCCAAACCTTCTACTCGTATTCTTAATCCCATCCCAACCAAGCTGTTTAAGGAAGTTTTTCCTTTAATTAACACATGTATGTTAGATCCGATCAATTCATCTCTATTGACAGGATACGTACCTCAGTCCTTCAAGACTGCAGTACTAAAACCTCTACTTAAAAAACCTAGTCTTGAGAGTTAGCTAATTACAGTCCGATATCTAACCTCTTCTTAATATCTGAAAGGTTTCAGTCTCGTTTTAGAGCTCATCATAGCACTGAGACAGCACTGTTGAAGGCTGGTAATGATCTTCTCATGGCCTCAGATAAAGGACTCCTGTCTGTACTTGTCCTGTTAGATCTCAGTGCTGCATTCAACACCATTGATCATAACATTCTGCTACAGAGACTTGAACATGTTATTGAAATTAGAGGAACTGCATTAGACTGGTTCAATTCATATTTATCTGATAGATTTCAGTTTCTTAATGCAAACAACGAGTCTTCATCACACACCAGAGTAACTCATGGAGTTCCCCAGGGTTCTGTGCTTGGACCAATACTCTTCACATTATATATGCTTCCTTTGGGGAAAATCATCGGACGATATGGCATAAATTTTCATTGCCATGCAGATGACACTCAGTATACTTATCTATGAAACCTGATGAAACCAACCAGTTTGTTAGATTACAAAGATGTCTTAGGGCCCGATTTACGAAAGGTTTGCGCTTGTTAAAACAGGCGCTATCGTCATTACGCACACAATAATCCGCCAGAGCTGATTTACAAAGCAGGGCAAAAGGAGGTTTGCGCCTGTCAAGGGGCAAAATAGCGCCGCTGTCTATTTTGCGCATCTGCTGCAGATGAATATGCAAACTGGGCATTTCTGCCAGAAGGTGCAAAATATTAGGAGGAGACTATGCAAAACCTCAGTTTAACATGCGCAATTTGATCTATCAACTGTTTAACGGAAAGCGGTGTAATTTAGCACGTCTGAAAAGCAGGTATAACTGGCAGCTTTACGCACTGATGGCTGAAAGAATGCTGCACACAGGACTGCAGACATCGGGTCAGAATCATTTCTCATGAGGTGTTCAGGCGACACGTCAAGTTTTCATTATTTAATTAAATAACAATCAACATCACTGTTTAACACGGGTTATTCTAGACATGAACCAGAACATCTGCAGCTGCAGCATCATGGTAGTTAAAGCTGACATTATGTCTTTTTATTTTCTTTTACTTTTTGCCAATGGCATATTTTTAAATTAAAATCATCTCCTGCTTCTCAACACCGCAGCAACTGCTGCTGCTGTTCTGAGGTTGCTATCCTGCGTGAAGTTGGCCCCCTGCCACAAAAAACTCAGTGAAAATAACCAGTAACGCACAAACTATTGATACTACTTTCTACTGAGTTTTGCGTGGGGTGGGGGGCAATTACACAGGTCCCGTGCCTGGCATTGTGCCAAAGAGCGCGCAGTCTGTCCGTAATATCAGATCATCTTCACCAGCGTGTCCTTATCCACGTCCTTAAACTGGCCTCTTCTTACGATCCACAGGGAAACCTGCTGCATCGTTTTTATTTATAGTTATTATATGAAGAGTTCATTTGCAAAAACAGACAAACGCCACTGCGGAAAAACAGAGTTAACTGCTTTTGTTGCTGTTGGGTACAAACGTCCTATCTCCATTTTACATCATTAAAACCCTCCACTTCATGTGAGCTTGATTTGCTGAAAATATTCAAAAAGTAAATGAAGAGTTTATGTGCAAAAGCAGTTAACTCTGTTTTTTCTGTAACCCTGTTTTGCTCCTTAAGACTTACAAACAGTGCTTCAGGTTCGTATATAAATATTTTACCTTCTACTTCAGTCCTGTGACTTTAAATGGTAAATATGACTGTGTGACTTTCAGAGAAATGCACTCATACAACTAAATCACTGTTAACAATGCACTGCAGTTTATTAACCAAAACATAAGCTGGTTTACAACATAGTGGGCCCACATTTGGTTAGAAATACTCAAAGAAAAGAAAAAAGCCGGCAAATATAATAGTCACCCGGGCAGGCGTGTGTAATGGCGGTTGCAGGCGTAATACAGGCCAAGATGGCGATCACTGTAGCAGACGTACTCACTCCTCTCCAGGGCTGTAGCGTCCCTTAACTCTCAGCGAACTGGGTTCCGGCCTGGTGAGGCAACTGTCACCTTTCCACATAGTAGCCCGTCCTCTGACGGGCTCGGAAAAATCACGGAGTGTGCAGGTGCAGCCAGCCTTCGCTTGAAGATGGCGGACTCTCACAGTTCTCCAGCAGTAGAGTCTCTCCACGCGGCCGCTTTCGGAGAAATCACGTAACGCATGTGATGACCGCCTCACCGCCGCGGGTCTCCTCGACTCTCCGCGAAGGGGAAAACGTCGCCTCCCTTGGCCCGTCTCACCGCCTCCAAACGTGTCTTCCCACCATATCTTTCTTGTTCCTCCCCTCTTCTCTTCCGCCGCAGACCGGAACAAGTCGTTCGCCTCCCTCTCGTCTGTGCATCAGAATGTCTCTGCGGTCCCCAGTGGCCAATCAAAACAAAGTCAAAGTCCAACAGGTTAGGCTGTGCCTCATTTCCAAGAAACACGCCTGTGTCACACCCTTGCGGTGCGTTCATGGTGAATAGGAAAAACTATTATTCAGTTATCCAACTTCTAAACAATACAAGGGACCTTAATATCAAATGCAGGAATATTCAAAAGTACAGTAAATATGAACAAATACATGAAAAGTAAATGAAAATAACCCAGGGGTTACATCCTCCCCCTCCTGAAGGTCTAGATGTCCTCATCAGACCAACTCAGCCATATGAATACAACAGGTGAATTACCTGTTAATAACTAAACTAGCTTCACATCTATGGTAATATCTATGGATTATAGATTACCCGTACGTTGAAGGAAACTATCTTCTACTAATGGTGATTCTAAGACCACGATGTACCACTACAATGGACCTATCTGTGGGAAACCCAGGCTTATCATAGCTCAGGCGGATCACCGGTTTAACTTCTCTACGAGGAAGGCTACTCTCAACATGCTTACTACGCCCTTCAGACATACTAGAGGAGGGGAGCTCTCCCTCCTCTAGACCTGTGTGCACCACAGGGTCATCCGGTAGTAGCAGCTGATCTCCAGCACCTTCCTCCTCTTGTACTTCCACCTCCTCATCTCGGACCTCCACAGTCTGGGCGGGGTCTGGTACGTCTAAAGCATGGCTATCTGAAAATGACCTTAAAACATCATGAGGGGGAATCCTTTTACTGAAAGATTCTGCTAACAAATCAATGGCTTGGGCAATATTTTCCCGTTGGGCAGAGGTTAAGCTTTCCAGACCCTCGTCCTCTGATTCAGACAGCTCAGGGGTTTGTGGCTCCACCCTCTGAGGGCTGTTGCCAGTTGTCAGTCGATTATGCCTAGATCGAGTCGTCGACCTCTGGGGCCTCATTTCTTCTGCAGATTCATCAGGAAATCTTACCAAATACCCTATGGGCAAGAGGTGGTTCCGGTGAAGCGTTTTCACTATGGGCCTTCCCTTCTCTGGCCTCACTTTATAAACTGGCAAATTTGGCAGTTTTTTGACTACCACATACGGGCACATGTTCCACCGGTTGGAGAGTTTGTGTTTCCCAGGGAGCCCAGTGGCTCGAAGGAGCACCCTATCTCCTTCTTCCAAAACCTGGTCTCTAACTTTAGCATCATAGAGTTTTTTGTTCTTTTCATGAGATTTGTCAGCGGCTTTGGTAGCTAGCTGGTAGGCCCGCTTTAAGTCCTGTTTTAATTGATCCACATACTTAAGATACTGAACGTCACCCTCTCCATCGGGGGAAGTACCGAAACACATGTCAATCGGTAACCGCGCCTCACGGCCAAACATCAAGAAGTAAGGGGAGTAGCCAGTTGCATCGTTCTGTGTACAGTTGTACGCATGAACGAGCAAACTGACGTGCTGACTCCACCTCTGTTTCTGGCTGGGGTCAAGAGTTCCTGACATTGACAAAAGCGTGCGGTTACAGCGCTCTGGTTGGGGATCGCCCTGGGGGTGATACGGAGTCGTCCTCGATTTTTTAATGCCGAGCATCCCCAGGAGCTGTTTAATGAGACGACTCTCAAAATCACGCCCCTGGTCAGAGTGTATTCTGGCAGGCAGACCATAATGCACAAAAAAGTCCTCGACTAACACCTTTGCGACAGTCACTGCTCTCTGATCCTTTGTCTGATATGCCTGGGCATACCTTGTGAAATGGTCAGTAACCACTAGAATATTAGCTACTCCTCTCGAGTCTGGTTCAAGAGATAGAAAATCGATACAGACCAAGTCCATAGGACCACTACTGGTGATCTGCTGCAGAGGTGCTGCCCTGTGAGCATTGGATTTACGAGCAATACAGCTGCCACAGTTTTGGATGTATCCTGAAATGTCGGCCACCATTCTCGGCCAGTAAAATCGCTTCTTCACTAGCTCAACAATGCGCTCTGTGCCCAAATGGCCAGAGTCATCATGCAGTGACTTCAAAACTTTCGTGCGCAGGTCAAGGGGAAGCACTAACTGCAATATTTGTTCCCCTTCTGGTCGGTTCACTTTTCGGTGCAATAAGCCCCCTTTTAGCAACAGTTTAGGTCTCTCTCTATACAGCAAGACAAGGTCTGGAGCACTGCCCTTCCTGAGTGCTGGCCAGATTCCGGTCCGTACAGCTTGCTTTACTTCACAAATGCTTGGGTCGAGGTCTTGGGCCTGGCTTATCTCCTCCTGGCTAACCTGACCTAGATCACTGGCCTTCAGGTGCGTCAAGTAAGAATAAGCAATAGGAATGGCCTGAGGGGATGCCCCTAGCTGATCAATGAAACGCATAGGAGCTTCAGGTGCTACTGAAACCTGACCTTTTCTGCACAGAGCTTTCACCCCTGCTTGCGGGATG
This sequence comes from Atherinomorus stipes, assembly GCA_023101725.1. Lineage (NCBI taxonomy): Eukaryota > Metazoa > Chordata > Actinopteri > Atheriniformes > Atherinidae > Atherinomorus > Atherinomorus stipes. The sequence continues at coordinate 63,577 of JALJCO010010444.1, forward strand.
TTTTCCCATTCATCACCAGCTTCCCAGGCATTTCTGGACAACCAATCAGCATCAACATTATCCCTACCCGGCTTATACTGGATGTCAAAATCATAAGTTGTCAGAGCCGCTAGCCACCGGTGGCCTGTAGCGTTCAGCTTCGCCGTGGTCAGGATATAGGTGAGCGGATTGTTATCCGTCCTCACTGTAAATCGGGCCCCATACAAATAATCGTGGAACTTATCCACTATGGCCCACTTTAACGCCAAAAACTCAAGCTGATGGATGGGGTAGTTTTTCTCTGATGGGCATAGCTTTCGACTAGCGAACGCCACAGGGCGTAACCCTTCCGGGTACTCCTGGTTGAGAACTGCGCCAAGCCCATCCATACTAGCATCTACATGTAGTATGTAGGGCTTTGTGGGATCTGCAAAGGCCAATACAGGGGCATGCGTGAGACAATGAATGATTTTGTGGAAAGCCCCAGAGCAAGCTGGGGTCCAGCGTTCTCCAAAGGGAGCTGAAGGCTGGTGATACTGGCCACCTCCACTTTTATTGGATTTCCTCCCCTTCTGTGCAGGGGGGTATCCCTTTGTCAAATCGGTTAGTGGGCGAACTATGGCGGAATAATTTGCAATGAACCGCCTGTAGTAGCCACAGAAACCCAAGAAAGACTGTAGCGACTTCAAGTCAGTAGGTGGCTCCCAACCAGCTACAGCTTTGATTTTATCTGGGTCTGTGGCAATGCCTGATTCTGACACAATGTGCCCCACATATTTCACTTGTGGCAGGCAGAACTGGCATTTGTCAACTGACAGTTTCAAGCCACACTCTTCCAGGCGGTCCAAAACTTTCAACAGACGTTCCTCATGTTCCTCCAATGAGCGGCCAAAAATGATCAGGTCATCTAGGTACACTAGACACTGCAACAAATTCATGTCCCCAACAGCCTTTTCCATAAGGCGTTGGAAGGTGGCGGGGGCTCCAGTAATGCCTTGAGGCATGCGCTCGAACTGATAAAACCCTAATGGACAGATAAATGCTGTTTTCTCTTTGTCCTCCTCCGCCATGGCAATTTGATAATAGCCACTGCGAAGGTCCAACACTGAAAACCAGCAGCTTCCAGTCAAACAGTCCAGGGCTTCATCAATGCGCGGTAAAGTATACTGGTCCGGTATAGTCCTGGCATTAAGGGTGCGATAATCTATACACATCCTTATCTTTCCATTCTTTTTTCTAGCTATCACTATCGGGGAGGCGTACGGGCTGCGGGATTCTTTGATCACACCCGCCGCCAGCAGTTCCTGCAAATGACGGCGGACATCATCGATATCCGCCGGTGCCAGACGCCTTACCCTCTCACGAAAGGGGCTGGGGTCATTCAGCCTGATGTGGTGCTCCACCCCTTTTGCCAGACCGACCTCCCACTCGGACAAGGAGAAAACTCCTGGCCGGGCAGCTAACTTTCGGGAAAGTCTCTCTTTCCAACTGGCCGGAATGGGGGATGCATCCAAGTTGAAAATAGCAGGATTGAGTCGCTTAGTGGGCATGCCCGCCTGCTGTGGTTGAGTGACTATATCGGCTTTGTGGAGGTGGGCTATAACTGTCCCTTTGGGAATCAGTCTTGGTTTGACCGACTCATTTTTCAACAATACTGAGAACTTGTTGCAGTCCATCTCTGAAGCCATTAGCACACAAGGCGGCATTAACACTCCTGAAGGGAGCGCTCCAGTAGAGGGAGTATCCATCATAAGGATGCTGCCCTCTATTGCTTCGTTACAAGATACCTTACAGCTAGCTGAGCGTTCAGTGCCAGGAGGCAGAGTTAGTGGTCCGGGTCCAGACCACTGCACCACAGCCACGGGTTTCTGTGTCATTTGGGGAGAAATGCGCATACTATGTGCCACGCCGTGTTGCCCCTCCTCCTCCTGGAGGCAGGGCTCATGGCGGAAACCCCGGGCGTTCGTGCCGATTATTACTGGCAGTTGGTCAGGGCCATTAGCCTCTGGACAGACAAGGGCTAGGATAACCTTAGGCTCACTATGTCCAATATCTTCTGGGAACTGAACCTCTGCTGCAACAAAACCCTTATAAGGGTAGCTTGTTTGACCTAGACCCCAAAGGTCTAAACTGGAAATGGGCTGGAGAGGAAGGTGGGATAGATGTTGCAAGTACCACCCCTCAAAGATGATAGACACAGTGGACCCACTGTCCATCAGAGCATCACAAAGTTGGCCCTCTATTATTACCTTGCCAACTGTGGGTTTTCCTATTAAACCCTGGGGAATATGCACTGACTTACATGGCCCGGTGGTACTTCTGGTAACCCGGCCGCCCTGGCCCCCATGACTGGCAGTGCGCCCAGAAGACTCTTTTAGATTCCTCTGAAGATGCTGCATAGTTTTAATGAGTTTACTGATAACTTTGGGGGAATTCTCGGGGCCTGTGCACTTACTAGCCATATGTCCGTCCTCCCCACAACGGTAACAGAAAATATCTTGCCCCTCTATTGGCTGCTTAGCCCTGTCTCGGCTGGAGGGGCGTTTTGGAAGAAAACTTTTTGGATTGGGCTCTGGTAATCCGGATGGTTTACGGGGGCCAGAACTTTGTCTTAACTGGTGCTGCAGACTAGCCACCTGCTCCTTTAAAGCCCATACCTCCGGATCCACCTTGGTGACTGGGGACGGTGAAACATCTTGGCTGTGGGAATGAGCCAGTTGCTCTCTAATGGTTAGCTGTTGTACCTTAGCTTGCAACTCTTTGACCTGATTTTTGAGACTGCTAATGTCAGAGGATTTGGCAACGGGCTCTTCAGTGGCACACACTTGGCGTATGCTCGTAGTCAGGTTCCGTCTAGCAAACTTCTGGTCTTCTTCAGTTCTGATTTCGGTTAATAGAGTCATAAAAGAGGGAGGGTTACTCAACCTCTCTTTTAAGCGTAGCTGCAAGAGCATTATATCTGAATCAACAGCACCCCGTAATAGTTGTTCCACTCTGGCTCTATCCCTTCTGTTGGGAGGAAGGCCACCTTTCTGGACTGCTTTAGTTAGGGTCTTTTCCAACCTCCGTAGAAAATCAGAGAGACGCTCTCCGGGTTTTTGCTGCAGGGATCTAAAAGCGAAATACAGGTCCTCTCCTGATTCAGATGTCCCAAACACATTTTCCAAGGCTGCTAAATAATCTCCAGGACTTGCATCTGGGTCATTGCTTCTAATTGACTGGATTATTTCCAAAGCTGGCCCCTTTAAACTTTCAACTATTCTTTTCCTTTTTTCTCTCCTAGAGCAATCACACTCATCAATCATGAGTTGCGCTTGCTCTACCCAATTTTCCAGAGTCTCTTCCCCAGCTGGAGTGGGCAGTATTCCTGAGAAGATTCGCAATCTGCGGAAGGCATTGTTCTCTTGGGTGTTAGGCCGTGCAGTTTTTTCTAATAGTTCTCCTACTGCACGTATAATAGTAACCGGGGAATCATCTTTAGGCACAGGAGCATCCATGGCTAGAAGGGGGTGGAGATCATTTAACGATTTACCCTCACTTTCTAAAAGTCTCAGCAGCTTCTGCGAGAACTCATCAGAGGAGCTTGAAAGCTCATCGGAGGAGCTGGGCGCATGAGTGACAACTGACAACTTCCAAGGTGTTCCACCATTAATGGGGAAAACCTCAGAGGGAGCCCTAGTTGGGTCAACAACATTACGACATTCACATAACAGTGCTTCCCCATTTAACTGGGCAAAAAACTTCTTGGCTCTGAGGCGTACGCGCCCAAAAGTTTTTACAGTTTCAAGAGTCTCTTCAACATCTGTAATGTTGATCTCTGCAGGTACATCAAATAACACACAAGCATTTACAGGATTTACCTTTGTTTCTCTACACCACGACTCAAACTCTGACAATAACTGGGGGGTTAAAGAAAAAGCCATGCTTATTTCTAATGAAAGTCACCAGTCATCCCCAAGCGGTGCCTCCATTTATGTAACCCTGTTTTGCTCCTTAAGACTTACAAACAGAGCTTCAGGTTCGTATATAAATATTTTACCTTCAACTTCAGTCCTGTGACTTTAAATGGTAAATATGACTGTGTGACTTTCAGAGAAATGCACTCATACAACTAAATCACTGTTAACAATGCACTGCAGTTTATTAACCAAAACATAAGCTGGTTTACAACATAGTGGGCCCACATTTGGTTAGAAATACTCAAAGAAAAGAAAAAAGCCGGCAAATATAATAGTCACCCGGGCAGGCGTGTGTAATGGCGGTCGCAGGCGTAATACAGGCCAAGATGGCGATCACTGTAGCAGACGTACTCACTCCTCTCCAGGGCTGTAGCGTCCCTTAACTCTCAGTGAACTGGGTTCCGGCCTGGTGAGGCAACTGTCACCTTTCCATATAGTAGCCCGTCCTCTGACGGGCTCGGAAAAATCACGGAGTGTGCAGGTGCAGCCAGCCTTCGCTTGAAGATGGCGGACTCTCACAGTTCTCCAGCAGTAGAGTCTCTCCACGCGGCCGCTTTCGGAGAAATCACGTAACGCATGTGATGACCGCCTCACCGTCGCGGGTCTCCTCGACTCTCCGCGAAGGAGAAAACGTCGCCTCCCTTGGCCCGTCTCATCGCCTCCAAACGTGTCTTCCCACCATATCTTTCTTGTTCCTCCCCTCTTCTCTTCCGCCGCAGACCGGAACAAGTCGTTCGCCTCCCTCTCGTCTGTGCATCAGAATCTCTGCGGTCCCCCGTGGCCAATCAAAACAAAGTCAAAGTCCAACAGGTTAGGCTGTGCCTCATTTCCAAGAAACACGCCTGTGTCACACCCTTGCGGTGCGTTCATGGTGAATAGGAAAAACTATTATTCAGTTATCCAACTTCTAAACAATACAAGGGACCTTAATATCAAATGCAGGAATATTCAAAAGTACAGTAAATATGAACAAATACATGAAAAGTAAATGAAAATAACCCAGGGGTTACATTTCTAAATGGCGTTTGTCTATTTTTGCAAATGAACTCTTCATATTTATCTTATATTCTGTTTTTTATTTGCCTCATTATATCTCTG
>JALJCO010010445.1:0-13854 GCA_023101725.1 Atherinomorus stipes
GAATTTACAAAACCAGTTCTAAACCACGACTCATTCAGGACAGAATTTACAAAACCAGTTCTAACCATGAATCAGGGCTGTAAAATGATCTATTGCATGTTTCTGTGTTATTCTCTGGTAATAATACATTAAATCACACATTAACATTAAATCATTTTGAGAGGACTGTATAGTTTTACTCTGAAACATCAGCGTTATGTCCAAATCTGCGGCACCAAGCCTTCGGCGGAAAAAATCTTAGCAGCACACTACGTGACACCTGGATGATGAGATGTTCACACGGAGCTGTAGTTTAATTCACCAGTAGAAGCGCAATAACCAAGGAAAGTGATCAAACAGAAAGCGAACGCTGGTATGAAGGTCAGTCTGGTTAATAAGCAGGAGAAAAGCCCGTGCAGCTATCTTGTGGAATTTCCTCGTGGAGCGGGGGGGGGGGGACGCGCGACGTAGGTATACTCTGCAGCGGCCCCCCTCATTTACATTTACAGTATAGTATGCTTACTATATACTGGTATAAGCCACCCAGATAGCTCCCTTCCTTTCCTGTTAGACACCCTTGACTCCTTTGATGCATACTCGGGCTATAAACTCAATATACAAAAGACATAAATATTAGCTTTTAACTGTAACCCTTCACAACAGCTTCAGCAAAGAATCTATACTTACTGGCCCCGCAGAAGCAATCAAATATTTGGGAATACAGTTGACAGATTGTACAAATGGTTGTGTTAAAAAAACTATGAAAGTGTAAATAAGAAAAATTAAAAAGATCTTAACAGTTAGTCAACACCCCTACTAAAATCTTAGTGAAAGAATCAGTATTATAAAGATGGCCATCTTACCCAAATTTCTTATTTTGGTAAGAAGTAATTTATAGGCGCATTCAGAAAGCATAGTCCGCGAGTCTCGGTCCGTTTAGAGGACTCAGTCCGGTTGAAAGTAGGGATGGTCTTGCGGACCGAGATCGGGTTCACCGTTGCACTAGTGCCAAAGGAGCCAAGCAGGCCAAGAATGAGAATCTCAGGTGGCGCTGCTTTCGGCCGCAAGACGCACGTACAAGAAGGTTCTCACAACTTCTGTTTCCTCCACAACGTGACATTATTTTAAGTAAAGTTTGTCAGATCAAATATCAATAAAAGCTTTTACTTCCTTATAACTCCATGTCTGACCATGAGCCATCTTTATAGAGCTTGAGGAGTTGTCACGTCACAGCGCGTCGCCCCCGCCCCCTCCGAGAACCGGCGTTCCGACATGTTGTTTGTACGCTTACTATGTGGGCTTCGTTAGTCGTGACTGGAGATGCTGGGTTATAATGTTGAGTGAAGGACTGTGCAGCTCTTCGCACAGTCAAGATGATCTGGGAAAAAAAGACAAACAAGAGGCTGATTCTACGGTGTTTCAAGATCTCCGGTGTGAAAAAAGAAAAAGAAAAGAGAGTCAGATTGTAAACTGCTGAAGTGACAGGGGCAGGGCAAGTGGCTGACAGCTGCAGTCTGAAGGAAAGAGATTAGCAACACCTGCAGCACATCGTGTGTTCTCCAGCTAGTGATCTAAAATGACTGGAAATGGTGGTATCCTTAAAAGCTACTCCGTGATTCTGTCCTTGCAGATGGATTTTAATAATGAGGAATCAATCAGTCTGATGTGGCCGTTAGATCCTTCCCTCACAAACGGCCGTGCTCCAGCTGGGAGCAGTCATGTGGAACATGTCATCGTGTTTGCAGGAACCAGTAAACAATATTCCAGTCATACCAGTGTGCCTGTGAAGATGCTGCTTTGCTGTGAGAATGAACCGGACACTACGACCCTGGATGAGATCGTCCTTGTTTGCTGTGCATTTTCATATATAGCTATACTTCATCGTTGTTATCCAGACGAGCACTCAAGCTAACATGAGTTGATAGAAACTCTGGTTACTCTTTTTATCTGTTTACTCGTGATGTTAGACAATTCTGACATCTGCCTGACAGCTTATTTTGGTCTTTCACAAATCAGACACACACTAATCACTGTTTTCTATTTTATAAATAAATGAATTGAAACCACGTTAAATGTCGTCCTCCTTACATTGTTGCAGGCAGCTCACAAATGTTTTCTTAACTAGCAGCATAACAGTTAATGTGTAAAAGGCAGAATAACACTTCTCTAACATTAACAGAGCAAAATTACAAATATTACCACGTTACAAACTGATTGTGAAGACTAAATAATTCACAATGCATCAACCGCATGTCTCCATGGAGGACGGAGGTAAGCGGTCAGACTGTCCCACTCTGAGCCATTCAGCTCAGATGGGTCCAGTCCGGATATGTCCCCTAGTTTCTCCAAATAAGTCTTCTTTGTGCCTGAGACATTAAATTATTTCTGTACGGCTTTTCTTCTTTGCTCCTTTTCCCTCCAATGTTAAAACTCCCGTCAGCTCTCGTTTTGACAGTCAAATCCGTACTCAACATCATGACGGGCGCGACTCCGCTTCCTTATAACTCCATGTCTGACCATGAGCCATCTTTATAAGTACTGCAGTCCCACACGTGTGTTTGTTGTCATAGCGTTTACCCACGTTTGACCCACAATGCAATGCAATTTGTAGTCCACTTCCTGCCTTTGGTTCACTTAAATCGGACCGAGACCTGCGTTTGCAGGCGGACCGAGTCCGCTTGTTTGTTCCGGATCAGAGTTCGTCTGTGCATTCACAACTCCCCTAACGAAGCGGACTTTCCAAACAAACGGACTCTGATTCCAATCAGAAAAGCTTTGTGAATGCGTCCCATGTCACTATTTATGTCACTACCAATCAAAATCCCAGCCCCTCAATTTTGTGACTGGGACAAACATATTTCTTTATATATATATATTTATATATTGTTGGATTTTTCATGAAAAGATAAACAGCACAACACATAGGGACAATAAAAGGACAATGCATAAAATCATAATTATAATAATAATAATAAGATAATAATAATTGTGTTGTGTGTCTGAGATGGTGATCAGCAGCACTGGAGCACCACAAGGAACTGTACTCTCACCATTCCTCTTTACACTGTACACCTCAGACTTCCAGTACAACTCTGATCGTGTCATCTGCAGAAATACTCTGATGACTCTGCAGTTGTGGGGTGTATTAGTGATGGACAAGAAGCCGAGTACAGGGAACTGGTCAGTCAGTTTGTGAAATGGTAACAATCAGCTCATCTTAGATACCAGCAAGACTAAAGAGATGATTGTTGACTTCAGGAGGAGCAAGAATAAGCAGCATAGTCCTGTCTACATCCTGGAAGAGGAGGTGGAGGTGGAGAGAACTACAAATACCTGGAGTTCAGCTGGACAACAGACTCGACTGGAAATGCAACAGTGACTACATCTACAAGAAAGGTCAGAGCAGACTCTACTTCTTAAGGAAGCTGGAGATCATTCAACGTCTGCACCAAGATGTTGCAGATCTTCTACAAGTCTGTTGTGGAAAGTGCAATCAGCTTTGCAGCATCTGCTGGGGAAGCAGCATCAGAATCAGAACCAGAACCAGAACCAGAGACTTGAAGAAACTAAACAAGCTGATCAAGAAAGCTGGTTCTGTGCTGGGAATAACTCTGGAGCCGCTGGAGCTGATCGTTCAAAAGAATGCTGCACAAGCTGATGAAGATGATGGAGGACTCTTCCCATCCTCTCCACAACACGGTGAAGAATCAACAGAGTGTGTTCAGTGGGAGGCTGCGTCAGGTTCGCTGTAGGACGGAGAGATACAGGAATTCATTCCTGCCAGCAGCATCACCCTGAAGAACAAGACTGACTGATTATTGTTATTTTATTATTTCATACAAATGTTATATTAAAAAAAAAACAAAAACACCAGAAAAAGACAAAAAAAGAGCAAGCTTTTTACAATGTTGAATTTCCCTCCTGGGATAAATAAAGTATTTTTCATTTCATTTCACTCCATCCCTGAAAATTCCTGTTTGGAATATTCCTAAACACTAAGCTGTGTGACATAGAGACCGTTATCTATAATCCCATTATATACTGCATAATTCTTAAATTTACCAAACACCATGCGCCAGGCAGTTGCAGATGTTCTTTTTTGTTTTGGGTTTTATTATGTTCCCCCCCCCCCCCCCCCCCCCCCTTTTTTTTTTTTACTATTGTTGTTACTGCTATCTATGTCCAAAAATCCAAACAAGATACAAGTGACAAAAAAAAGAAAGACAACATACTACAAACGCAGGTTGAGCCGCGCAGCAGAACATGCAGCAGAATGTGCAGCAGAATGTGCAGCAGAACATGCAAGCAGAACGTGCAGCAGAACGTGCAGCAGAACGCGCAGCAGAACGTGCAGCAGAACGTGCAGCAGAATGTGCAGCAGAACGTGCAGCAGAACATGCAAGCAGAACGCGCAGCAGAACGCGCAGCAGAACATGCAGCAGAACGCGCAGCAGAACATGCAGCAGAACATGCAGCAGAACATGCAGCAGAACATGCAGCAGAACATGCAAGCAGAACGTGCAGCAGAACGTGCAGCAGAACTCGCAGCAGAACGTGCAGCAGAACGTGCAGCAGAACGTGCAGCAGAACTCGCAGCAGAACGTGCAGCAGAACGCGCAGCAGAACGTGCAGCAGAACGTGCAGCAGAACATGCAGCAGAACGCGCAGCAGAACGCGCAGCAGAACGTGCAGCAGAACATGCAGCAGAACGCGCAGCAGAACATGCAGCAGAACGCGCAGCAGAACGCGCAGCAGAACATGCAGCAGAACATGCAGCAGAACATGCAGCAGAACGCGCAGCAGAACGCGCAGCAGAACATGCAGCAGAACATGCAGCAGAACATGCAGCAGAACGTGCAGCAGAACGTGCAGCAGAACATGCAGCAGAACGTGCAGCAGAACGCGCAGCAGAACGTGCAGCAGAACCGTCCGTGCCGCAGTTCCTCACTGAAAACTTCTAACTGAAAACTTGGTGTTTTGTAGACCGTGTACTTCCTGGACTTACGCCAGTGAAAACCAGCTTTTGGATTACAGCAAGTGTTAGCCAGCTGATATTTGCATGAAGAGCAGCAGGTCTGCATCACCATGACAATGGAGCCAACACTGTGAAAGCCCCAACCTCAACAACTGGGTCAGACTCAGTAAGTTTTTCTGCTTTCCAGACCTGTGCTGGAAAGCAGTAAGAGTGGGGCTTAAACTTTATGACATTTGCATTCAGACATGCATTCCGCTCTTTTACCTCGGGGATGTCGCTGACATGTACCGGCTGGTCTACATGTCATCAGAGCAGAACTGTTGCAGCCCGTCGTTTTGACTGAACACACAAGGAAATGTTCCGGACAGAGTTGAAGGGAGAGCGTGGCTGTGTTGGCTTATCTGCAACATTTCCTGATGTCTGAACGTGACCGGGGCGCAATAAGTCCGTGAGGAAGCACCCTGTTTCAAAAGACAAGTCTGGTTAAAGAGCAGATGGACTTTACTGCTCATGTTCCACAGCGAAAGTCTGAAAGTTGCTGATGAGTGGATTAATTGCATAAATCAGTTCATTTGTTCTAAAGGGAAGCAGAAAGAGGAAAGCTTGCAGTGGAAAAGCATGGGGAACACATTTCTAAAGTGACAGTGAAGCTTAGCATGAAAAAAGATGCATTAATAAGTATTCTATTTATCATGAAATATATTGTCATTGTGAGTCTCAACACTGTTATCTCCTATCGCAAGTTTTTTCCATTATCATGCAGCCCTAGACAGAAGTATCTCAGTTAAAGTAGCAGCAGTTTGTAAGAATCAACATTGTTCTCACTGACTCCGGGTGTGTAACTGCTAAATCAGAAATATTTAGCAGTTAAGGGGTTTGGTTTGTCACTCCCCCCATGTCTGTGGTAATAGGAGGCTGTGCGTGGAGGGAGTGTACAGCCTTTTGGTTTTAGAGCTTAAAAGGGAGTCACCTGGACATAGTATCACTCTGATCACTGAGAGTTGAAAGCAGAGTTTGATCGCAGAGAACCTAAGGATTTGTGAGTATAACATCTAGAATTAACCATATTTCGACATTTAAAACAATGCGGTATTGCTAGACACTTATATATATATGTGTGGAGAGAGAGAGAGAGAGAGAGAGAGAGAGAGAGAGAGAGAGAGAGAGAGAGAGGGTTCATTTGTAAAAACAGTTAACCATTTAGAAAAAACAGAGTTAAGTACTTCTGCAAATAAACTCATTTACTTTTTCCATATTTTCACCAAATCACACTCACATGAAGTAGAGGGTGTTAATGATGTTAAATGGAGATAGGAGGTTTGTACCCGACAGTGACGAAAAGCAGTTAACTCTGTTTTTCCCAAATGGTGGTTAACTGTTTTTGCAAAAGAAACTTTATACTGTGTGTGCGTGTACAGTATGTATACGTATATCTGAAACTAAAGCTTCATTCAGTCCTTTTTCTTCTTCCTCTTTTTACCTTGTTGTCATGGTTTTTGGTAAACTCCTGACCCACATGCAGACAAACTCAGGGAGTAGATGGAACAGTTAAAATAGTATTTATTAACAAAGAATGGTGTGACTGAGGTGATCCTGGCTGGGTTGTCGGTGTGGGGATCCGGAAGCTGGGAAAAGGGGTTGCACTGCCAGGGAGAGGAAGTGGATCTTGAGGTGAAGGGCATGAATGGCTGAGGCTGTGACGTGGAAGTGGGCTGGAGAACCAGATGGTGGCTGCTGCAGAATGGCTTGGTGGGCAGGTCGTGCAGAGGTTGGAGATGAAGAGGAGGTGTACCAGTGCTGACCAGGGGTCTTATTTACAAAACTGTGTGTAGGATCTTTACTAAAAATGTACATATGCCCAAAACCAAAAGTTTGCGTACGCCTAAAAATATTTAGATTTATGATAATAATAAATTTTATTTATTACGCACTTTACATCTGAAGACAAATCTCAAAGTGCTTATGAAACCGTGTGTACGCACAGATTCCAGCAGTTTCTCCTTTATAAATCACACTCTTCCTGGAAGTTTGTGCAGGTGAATTTGGCCCCGCCTCCTACACGCCCACATTCTACCATAGATGGTCAATGCAAAGCTCCTCATGGATGTTTCTGCATATAAATGAGCAGCTGATCTGAGGCATTTACAACTGAATCGTGGCGATCGAAAAGACAATAACACGCAATTTCACGGAGACGGAAGTGGAGGTGCTTGTTGGTGAAGTGGAGCCTCACAGAATTTTATTTTATTTTATGGGGGCGTCACAGGAAACACAGATAAACTAGAGTCTGCTGATGCAGCAGGTTGTTGTGGCGGTGATGATGTAACAGTCTGTTCCAGAAGTCGCTGTGGAGGAAACGCTGTCAGAGCGACTGCAGAACACAGAACACCTGTTTGCTGTGGTGCAGCGCGACCAGCCGGTCCTCATCATCATCATCATCGGGCCAGGAAATCCTGAAAACGCGCTCCTTCTAATTTTCCCATCGGTAGGTCCTCCAGCAGCACCGATGCAGCATTAGTTTACCCCCGGTATTAATATGTTTATACATCAGTCTGACTGCAGCACCTCGCCAGAATCTATGTATCAATGTGGTGAATAATCACCATGATGATCATCGGTAGATGAAGATGATGGTGAGAAAACTTTGATGAAAAGTTGATTTAACACATAAGTTTGCTTACGGACCTTTTTATTTATTTGAAAGGTTCTTATAGTTTCAGCTCACCTGCAGCAGAAATAAGGCTGCTGGTTTGAATCCTATAAAACCAATACGATTTAAATAAACATTTGAGGGTGACAGGACAAAAGGAGAGCCTGGACAGAGATCGATGTCAAGTCTCCTGTATAAAAGTCATGTGTAATAACCACTCTGCTGAAGGAGAAGTTGGCAGAGAAGCAGCCAGGGCACAATATATGTTAGATAGAAGTGACAGGACCCCCGCCCTGCCAGCAGAGGAATTATGATGCAGTCTGGTTTCAGCTCCCCACCTCACCATCTGTGTCACCAGTTTCCCCAGTCTCCAAAACCTGCATACACACTGGTTAGAGTTAACATGGAAGACACACATTTTCCTGTCAAGTTTTCTTTTTATAAATAACAACTTTTGCGTGAGAACTGGCGTACGCCAGTTTCAGGCCCTGTTCTGTGCATATGCAACGTTTATAAATGAGACCCCAGATGGTTCAGGAAGCACAGCAGATGTTGGAAGTTGACTCTGGATGTTACCTCACAGGTGGAGAAGCACAGTTAATACAAGCTAGGAGGAAAACACAAATTACTCAGAGATTGGCTTGACGTTTTGGATGACACTCAGGCAATGAGTGACTGGCAACCGGCTCCTCTTATCTAGAAGACAATGAGCCTGAGGAATTGCAGGTGTGTTGGAATCACACCTGCAGGGAATGAGCCACAGTCCAGCAGCAGTTCCAGGATGCCCTCTGGTGGAAACCTGCAGGAAAGTAAACCAGCCAAAGCCCCATTCCCTGACATCACCCCCCCCCACCACCACCACCACCACCACCCCACCCCCCGCAACAGCCCCCTCCCTTCCCTCCGACCTGACACACTTTCTTCCCCCTTCTTTCTTTCTTTCTTCAACCCCTCACAACCATTCCTACTCGACACCCACAAGCATATGCCTCCCTCCCCCATCCCCCTTTCCTCCAACCACTTATCCACATCTCATCCCTCTTCAAACTCATATTCCTCCCTCCCACATTTCCCCTTTCACACTCATATTAATTTGCTCTCACACACCCACCTCACTCTTACCCTTGCCCCAGTGCCTCCTGGGTGATAGCCTGGACCAGGGAAGGATCTGCAAGCTCCAAGCCCCCCCCATCTTCTTTCTAACTGTCGGGGATGCAGATGCAGCATCTTTGACGTCACATCTGCAGGGAGGCGTGGGAAATTCGGCACCGAATTGCAGCACACAGCCTGTTTAAGGCTATGGAGAGACGTGGGTGGGCTCGTTCTTTTTGGGTTTTAACGCTTCATCACCCATAGGTATTAAAAAAAAAATGGGACATGCATGTTTATTCTTTCGTAATTCCTGCCTCTAGTCCCTTTAAGAGAAGAAATGATAAGAAACAGAACAGAGAAAAAGAGTGAAGAGAAGAAAGAGAAAAAAAAACATGGATGCACTTACACAGTTAACTAATGCTTCTGCACAGAAACCCCCAAACAAAATTCCTGGTCTTTGCTGGAAAATAAAACTAGCAATCCCCTGCAGGAGGACTAGGGATGTAACAATAACCGATTAAATAATTAACGGTATTACCAACGATTAGTGATACCGTTTCAAATTTTAATCATCGTTAAAACCGTGACTGATTACCGCACTTTGAAAAACTCACTGTTATTTTTCTTATTCCCGGAAAAAGCAGCAGCAGTCCCAGTTTGCATTATTTGATTAATGAAAACATGGTGGAAAGCAACAAAGGCACCCACGTGGACAGTTCTGGAGATTTTTTCCCCTTTAAAAAGGGCAAGGTAGACATCTAGACCCATTTTGGATATTTTTTTAAGATGCTGGTGAGATATTTTCAATAATGCCACGATTATAATGATAACATGATCACTTTGGTCACAATAACTATGATTTAAAATTTTCATATCATTACATCTCTAAGGAGGACCTTTTATTGGTAGCCTCAAACTAGACCTACAGCGCAGATCCAGATCAGATTCGTTATGTAAATTGTTAACAAGTGAAAAAGTCAAAAACCTGTAAGGGCTACAGGCTACATTACAAGTCCCCGCCCCCACTACAACCTGACACCTGCTCCACACCTGGAGGAAGTGCATCAACTAAAACTGCCAGTTCATTCATTTTTAAGATGTTTGTGTCATCACCCTCAATAGTGGTCATAGTTTCACAATACCTGAGCTAAAGAACTTCTTGGTATAACATTGACAAGCTGTTTTTTTTAGCCAACTGTTGCTGCACTCATCTGTGGGGCAATACTAGGCTGTTCATGAAGACAGAGAGAGAAAACGTGACATGTTTTTAATCTTCATCAACCAGAATGGTGATGTTGTTAATGTTGAAGATCAGACAGGCAAGCTCGTGCATTCGTGTAAAGGGATAATCATGTATCTGTGAAGATTATGAGTCCAGGTCAGGCTTATTCTCAGAGTTTCACTGTGGAAACTGGAGGCCTCATTGCAGATGCTGAACAGCTGCTCACCTTGTTCTGGCCTTTTACCAAACAAAGATAGTCAAAAGCCTTTGACTAATATTTGAAAATGAGTTTTCATTTGTTACCTTACAACAATTACATTACTACAAACTTTAATCAGTTTAATATACTGTATATATGTATATATATATATATATATATATATATACAGCTGTGTGAAAAAGTGTTTTCCTCCTTCCTAATTTCTTACTTTTTTGCATGTTTGTCACACTTAAATGTTTCAGATCGTCAAACAAATTTAAATGTGAGACAAAGATAACACAAGTACACAGAAAATGCAGTTTTTTAATGAAGATTTTTATTTTTAAGGGGGGGGGAAAATCCACCCCTCCATGTCCCTGTGTGAAAAAGTGATTGTCCTCTAAACCTAATAACTGGTTGTTCCACCTTAGCAGCAACAACTGCATCAAGCGTTTGTGATAACTGGCAGTGAGTCTTCTACAGCGCTGTGGAGGAATTTTGTTCCACTCATCTTTGCAGAATTGTTGTAATTCAGCCACATGGAGGCTTTTCCAGCATGAACACGCCTTTTTAAGGTCATGCCACAGCATCTCAATGGGATTCAGGTGGGGACTTTGACTAGGCCACTCCAAAGTCTTCATGTTGTTGTTCTTAAGCCATTCAGAGGTGGACTTGCTGGTGTGTTTTGGATCAATGTCCTGCTTCAGAACCCAAGTGTGCTTCAGCTTGAGGTCACCAACAGATGGCCGGACATTCTCCCTCAGGATTTTTTGGTAGAAGCAGAATTCATGGTTCCATTTACCACAGCAAGTCTTCCAGGTCCTGAAGCAGCAAAACAGCCCCAGACCATCACACTACCACCACCATATTTTACTGTTGCTATGATGTTCCTTTTCTGAAATGCCGTGTTACCTTTACGCCAGATGTAATGGGACCTACACCTTCCAGAAAGTTCCACTTTTGTCTCGTCAGTCCACAAAGTATTTTCCCAAAAGTCTTGGGGATCATCAAGATGCTTTCTGGCTAAACTGAGACGAGCCTTTATGTTCTTTTTGCTCAGCAGTGGTTTTGGTCTTGGAACTCTGCCATGCAGCCATTTTGCCCCCCAGTCTCTTTCTGATGGGAGTCATGAACACTGACCTTCATTGAGGCAAGTGAGGCCTGCAGTTCTTGGATGTTGTTCTGGGGTCTTTTGTGACCTCTTGGATGAGTCGTCGCTGTGCTCTTGGGGTCATTTTGGTCGGCCGGCCCCTCCTGGGAAGGTTCACCACTGTTCCATGTTTTCACCATTTGTGGATAATGGTTCTCACTGTGGTTCTCTGGAGTCCCAAAGCTTTAGAAATGGCTTTGGAACCTTTTCCAGACTGATAGATTTCAAGTACTTTGTTTCTCACTTTTTTTACTGAATTTTTTTTGGATCGTAACATGATGTCTACCTTTTATGGAACTTTTTGGTCTACCAAACTTCATCAGGCAGGTCCTTTTTCAAGTGATTTCTTGATGGAGAACAGGTGTGGCAGTAATCAGGCCTGGGTGTGGGTAGAGAAACTGAACTCAGCTTTCCGAAAGATGATAAACCACAGTTAATTTATGCTTTAACAGGGGGGCAATCACTTTTTCACACAGAACCATGGAGGTTTGGACCACCCCCCACTAATAAAATCTTCATTCTAAAGCTGCATTTTCTGTTTACTTGTGTTATCTTTGACTCACATGAAAATATGTTTGATGATCTGAAACATGTAAGTGTGGCTAACTTGCAAAAAAGTAAGTAGGAAGGGGCAAAAACTTTTTTACACAGCTGTATACATACATATATATATATATATATATATATATATATATATATATATATATATATATATATATATATATATATATATGTATATATATATATATATATATATATATATATATATATATATATATATATATATAGATAGATAGATAGATAGATAGATGGGGCCCTCTCTGGGGCAAGGAGGCGCGCGCCTGGTGGCCGGGCTTCTGCCCATGGGGCCCGGTCAGGCTCAACCTGAAAGGACGTCACGGCCCCCCTTCTGGTGGACCCATCACCCGTGAGAGGGGCCGTAGGGGTCGGGTGCAATGTGAGTTGGGCGCCGGCTGGGGTCGGGAGAGACCCTGGCGGTCTGACCACCGGCTGCAGAAGCTAGCTCTAGGGACGTGGAATGTCACCTCTCTGGTTGGAAAGGAGCCTGAGCTGGTGCGTGAGGTTGAGTGGTTCTGACTAGGGATGGGCATATAGATACCTTGGAGTCAATTCCTCAATACCAGCCAGACAAAATAATGGAATCAATACTTTTTTGAGAACCATGATACCACTGTACAGATACAAAACATGCCATTTGTTTCTACTTCTGAGAGTTTTAGGCAATTAAATGATGAAAGCAGCCAAATTCTGGCTTCTGTGTCACATGATGGTGGTAGCAGAGGGGGGGAAGCCTATCAGATTCTAGCTTCTGTGTCACATGGTGGTGAAGCTTATCTGATTCTAGCTTTTGTATTACGTGATGGTGGTAGCCTATCAGATTCTAGCTTCTGTGTCACATGATGGTGGAAGCCTATCAGATTCTAGCTTTTGTATTACGAGATGGTGGTAGCCTATCAGATTCTAGCTTTTGTATTACATGATGGTGGTAGCCTATCAGATTCTAGCTTCTGTGTCACATGATGGTGGTAGCCTATCAGATTCTAGCGTCTGTCTCACATGATGGTGGTAGCCTATCAGATTCTAGCTTCTGTATTACATGATGGTGGTAGCCTATCAGATTCTAGCTTCTGTGTCACATGATGGTGGTAGCCTATCAGATTCTAGCTTCTGTGTCACATGATGGTGGTAGCCTATCAGATTCTAGCTTCTGTATTACATGATGGTGGTGGTCTGACAGATTCTAGCTTCTGTGTCACATGATGGTGGTAGCCTATCAGATTCTAGCTTCTGTGTCACATGGTGGTGGAAGCCTATCAGATTCTAGCTTTTGTATTACGTGATGGTGGTAGCCTATCAGATTCTAGCTTCTGTGTCACATGATGGTGGAAGCCTATCAGATTCTAGCTTTCGTATTACGAGATGGTGGTAGCCTATCAGATTCTAGCTTTTGTATTACATGATGGTGGTAGCCTATCAGATTCTAGCTTCTGTGTCACATGATGGTGGTAGCCTATCAGATTCTAGCGTCTGTCTCACATGATGGTGGTAGCCTATCAGATTCTAGCTTCTGTATTACATGATGGTGGTAGCCTATCAGATTCTAGCTTCTGTGTCACATGATGGTGGTAGCCTATCAGATTCTAGCTTCTGTGTCACATGATGGTGGTAGCCTATCAGATTCTAGCTTCTGTATTACATGATGGTGGTATTCTACAGATTCTTGCTTCTGTGTCACATGATGGTGGTAGCCTATCAGATTCTAACTTCTGTATTACAGGATGGTAGTAGCCTATCAGATTCTAGCTTCTGTGTCACATGATGGTGGTAGCCTATCAGATTCTAGCTTCTGTATTACATGATGGTGGTAGCCTTTCAGATTCTAGTTTCTGTGTCACATGATGGTGGTAGCCTCATTTCCATTCTAGTCAGCCATGACAGTGGTAGCCTATCAGATTTCTAGCATTTGTATCACATGACGGTGGTAGCCTGCATTGATCTGTGTTTCTGCATTACATATTGTGGTAGCCAATGATTCTAGCTTCTGTGTCACATGATGGTGGTAGCC